>JAVTVY010034495.1:0-14069 GCA_036873755.1 Hanleya hanleyi
AAGCGGCCCTTAAGCACTAATTTCAATCAATGACAGCATAAACGACAGAACGGATGACGATCACAAGAATACCAACATCGCCGCACAACAAGAAACCTCCAGAACCAGAACATCACATCCTAAACCACACCGACACGCTACCCCATAGATGACACCGAACTGACGCCTTAACACAGAATATGATCCTTTGACTTTCACGCAATATAGGACATAGACCTGCCGTCCTGTGCCCCAATACACACTCCAAGCAATTGTTACAGGCACAGATTTCTGGAAGAACCCACCCTGTTCCCAAGGGCGTCGTTAGTGAAGTCGATCCGAAAAATCCTGAAAACGCCCATGGTTCTCCCAGTTTTTTCTGGACGGCTTTGTGCGCACAAAGGGGTACCAAGACAAAGGAATCATACACGCGATTACAGTGAGCTCATATTTACCAGTATAACTTAACCAAAACCCAAAAAGAGACTTACGAACTTGTACATATAGCGATTCTTATTTACTTCTACTTATATCTCCTACTAATCTCTCATTGTTATTTATTATTTATTTATTTATTTATATATTTAGCGCTGGAAAAGAAATTCACTAAACAAAGTAATGTACCGCGAAATTCAAATAAAACATTGAGTTGATGGGCCGCGAAATCCGAATGGGAAGCGGCCCTTAAACTACAATTTCAATCAAATGACAGCATAAAATGTCTAGACTTCCCTCTATTCACATTAGCGGACTCTTCAAGATATCAGACGAAATGGACAAACTACATGTTAGCTCACCCAGCGATGATCTAATGAACATAGAGAATGCATCATGTCGTGGTATACACTAAATTGGAGAAATATGCAAGATTCATACCATGGTATGTACTAATTTATATTGTATGTATGGATCATATCAGTCATAGCATTATGGATATAACGTCATTTATGTCCGTATAGAATAGATTCATATCTTGGTTTGGAGAGGTTTTGCAAAACCAAAAGCGAAAGTGAGTAAGATGAAGTAAAAATGAATTAACAAGAGCCATGAACTCACATATCCGCGCCGGATTTGGTTAGAAGTCAGACGAGACTAAACAAGCAAATACTAGAACGTATTTGGCAGTTTTCAGATTGGTATTAAATAAAAATAATCTGACCTTGAAAATTGAGTCAAGGTCAGTCATCTTCTCCATACTTCTGGGTCATCGCAAGATGCATATATATAGTATTAATTTGGAAAGCCTGGATATAATTCTTTAAGATATATCATAATAAACAGTGAACGACCTTGTGAAAATAGGTCAAGGTCAGTCAACTTGAGCAGGCGTCTAGTTCATAACCAGTTACAAGTGCAATGTGAATTTGGATACCCTAACTTTAATCATAAAAAAAATATTTCAAAAACTAGAATTTAATCTTTTAAATTAGGTCAAGGTCGGTCATTTTTCATATGCGTCTGGGCCATCACGAAGTGCAACTGCTATATGAATTTGTAGAGCTTGAATAAATTCCTTCAAGAGATATCATGTACGCACCAAATATGGAGAGACGGATAGACAGACATACGACACCAGTGACAATACCTCTTCTGCCAAATTTGACCGAAAATTAATAATCAATCAAAATCTGTTATTTGTAATGAGTTCGAGGTATACTTGGAATTTGATTTTAATCCACATCTCTGAACTGGAGTTCACAATTTGAGTGACCTTGCCCTCTGCCCTACCCTTTGATCTTAAAGTAAATTTATTTATTCTCTGTCCCAAATTCAAGGTAGGCATCATGTTCTGGAATTGAAACAGGAGATTTTTCCATTTTTTAAGGTTCTCTGGCTGAGTTGTCACAGCGACACAGCTCACCAATTACCAATATACGAGTTGTCAGAGCATTTCCATCGTATCTCTCTAGCGTTGTATCTAATACCGCTTATGCCGGTGCTAGGGGAGATACAACACATATCACGAATAGTTCGATTCTTGGGATGTGCTTTAGAATAGGTTAACCAGAAGACTATACTGTGAAGTCATGTGACTCTGTCAGTATGTCGGCACCTGATCCCACTTCCCTTCTATGCGTTGTAATTTGTACCTGTATATGGCGAGATTCTGCTGGTGGACGTTTCGTCCCCGTGGCCCGCCCCCTGTACAGACCTTTTTTTCTTTGATATATGTTGGCATTGTGGGAAGTTCATGCTGGGTCGACCTCGGGCCTTTACACACTAGTCTTTTGTGTTAAATGCCGTCATTTTCATCTGACGACTATACAGCTCACCAATCCCAAGTGTACCAGTTGTCAACTACATGATAGATTAGTAAATAATGGTCTGGTGTGAAGTAAAATACTTTTTATCAACTTTTCCTAACGAAAAAGCAGGGGTTTGTAAGAAAACTGACGAAAACACTACTATTCTGGTACCCCTGAATTTACCCCTGATGCTCTGCTCGGCGAGTTAAGGAAATACGTTCACAAGGACCCTAATATGAAAAACTACAAAGCCACGTGTCAGCTCTCTATTTTATATCATTCCGGAGATAGGGTAGATAGTTTGGTGGGGGTCATAATGCCCCCCAAATCCCACCCCTGGCATGGCAGTTTTAAGTTCACAGACAAAATAAGAGAAACAATTGCAAATGTCTCTTCATAGTGACCCATGCCTGACTGGTTGCGTTTCCCCATCAGCAATCTTTCACGCTCGAATTAACCAGTTCATGACATAATTATAGAGGCAAAAAAGAAAAAAGAAAAAAGAAGACAGAATAGATAAAAAATATACATTGCACAATCTTACCTGTGCCTATCACATGGAAGGTCCACCTCTGTTTGGCAACACTATCACGGACTGGACCGGCTTGGAGTATTGGACGAGTACTAATCGCCATGAACAGGTAATTTAGTCGAGCTTTCATTCCATAGATTACCATAGACAAAATATATCAAAATATTGGTCAACCGGATTATGTTTGAGGTTCAAACAAACTTGTACTTTACACACATCACCGTGACTGTACATGTGATGAGATATATCTGTTAATGGCTTTCGTTACCTTTCAGACGCAAATAACTTGTTGGTAAACACCATATGTCTTATATTGAAGTATCACTTACAAACAACAGCATACCCAAAATATCAAATCTTTCGACAATGTTTCTTGTATCAATTATATTCGTATGACCCCGAGAATCTAAAAATCGGATTTTAGTAGCCCTCAGGCCCCAACTGTGTTGACGTAATTTCCCGTCATTTAATGACGCCCATACATACATATACTTTTCTAGTAAATCCTTGTATTCCTGATGTGGGGTAAATATTTTTTCATCTGTAATGCCAGAGATCGAGAATATAATTTCTTTAAGTCCTATACGGCGTTTTGTCAAATCTTCCATTGATGTACATGTATATTGCGAAGAGATAAGCTACACCATTATTTTTCAATTAAAGGATCTCGTACGATAAGATAGACAAACGGCCCCAGCGAGCAGTTCATTCAGAGCGAATCACGTGACTCAAGTGGAATGGAATGGATTCGGGTTGAACGTCGAGAGCGCGGTTTGCAAGGCCAAGCATATTTTGCTCGTGGTTTTACACTCTTTTCCCTCTTATTAAAATGATGGTGTTATATGATATCTTCGCGCCATCCCTGTTACGTTAATGCCATTAATTCCATAAATAAAAAAGATGAATACGGAAATGAAATGAATAGATTTTACTCGCCACTCGCTGAATTGAGTGTCCGCAAGTCTCATTTCTTCAAGAGAATCAACGACAACTCTCGTAGGGTCATTTTTGTTTTGATGTCTGCAACATACTGTAAATATAGCCTCATGGGCGGTAGGTGACGAGCATTCTATATGGCGTTCGACTGACAACCACGCACAATGTGGTGAACAATGGCAATCAGCAATGTTTCAAGTTCCGAATGTATATGCTCTTAGTTCATCGTGCCCAAAGTAACTGTTGCACGACCAGTTTCATTTGGCCGAAAGGTCATTCTGGGTTTACCCTGACCACCAGCTGCACATGCGCCACGTCTTTACTGGGGGTAGAACTGTTGTCGGTAAGGATTAAAATAGATGCGCTATGGCCGTAAACTGCATTTGTCTATTTACCCATTATGATTGGTCAACAGATAATTTTCTCATTTGGCCTTGATTCCTTCTACTTGGCAAGACCATTGTTGATATCGCATACATCCCAAAGGGTAGTAAATATTCTTCATCATGGACATATATATTTTTACATATTTATGTACGAGTTCAACGCACAGATTTAGTTCCCTGAGACCACGTTTTTGATACGACTAAATATTATTTTTGATCAAATTAGTCCAGATATTGTTGTGTGCAATTCTCTAATCACAAATATTCACAAATATATTGTAATCATGGTGAAAAATCGGAAAATGCATAAAACTATCAAAACATTTTGGGCGAATATTTTGGGATTCGAACCAGCAGATCATCAATCAAAACGATAACGCTTCTCGCGACTCTATCCATTCGGCCAGCTCTTACTCGTACATATAACGTTGCTCCAATTATCGTATTTGAAATTGAACACCAATTGACCAAAAACAATATTCCATAAAGTTACATTTTTTATATGAAGATAAACGATAACCAAAACGTGCTTTGTTGAACAACTAGAGATTCAAAAGAGAACTGTTATGTGTGAATATTTTTGTGGTTATAGTTTATTTTCATATATTTACAGGTAGGCAAACCATGCTTTTTGAGCCCAATACTGTCAATTTCACACAAACCTACCACTTTGGAGAGCTCTTGTTAAAAAACCATTGCACTCATGCTCCCAATACTTCAAAGGGAGTTGAAAAAAATGTCATAGTTGATGCTAATCGGGACGAGCATTTCATTTTAAGTTTCATTTTTCATCTACAATCGTACCTCACCTGGGGCGGTTTGTCCACCTTAACGTACAAGGTCCTTTCGATTATTACAACTTATAGAAAGTGTGTAGGAGTAAATATATATGCGAGAATGTATATTGCCTAAGATGTTGCTGTTCAGATTCAATCTTCCTATATAAACCGTAGTAAAGTTAGATCGGCCGGCGAGCCTTGGGCGGCAGCATTCGGCATTTTGGTACATGATATTCGCGAATTCTAGGTGAGAATGCATCACGATCTTCCAAAGTTGTGTGTGTACGTTCGTCATCTCAAAACACACATTAGTCAGTGTTGAGTTTTTCACTCATAGATAAGCATTTTATGCCTATTTTAATCTTCAAGATTGATCTCTACACTGTCGCCCAAATTCGGCCCGAAACATCCTATTGACCGAATTGTCCATTTTAAGAGACCACATTGCCATAATTTTGAATTAATTATGGCTGGTTCTTTTCTTCATAGTTACCTGAATTTCAAAATGGCATTAACGCAGAGAAAATGTCCCCAAATTAGAAGGTAAAGTGACCTCCTCATTGTTCTCTGGATGACCCAGGTGACACTCTCTCACGATCTGTCAGTGTGACCACCATCATACAATTCATTTAATATGGTGGTTGCTTCTACTCTCTCTAAAGTAAGCAAATCCGGGTTCTGCCTCTGGATTAATTGCTGTTTATCCGACGATGATTTATCGTAAGTGGAGGAATAAGCAGAAAATGAATGCCGCTCGTCCTTTACATATTTAATTGGATGTGATAAGAATGCATCCGACGGACAAGTGTTGTAGATGGCCCCGATTTTAGCCGTTACGTAAAGTTGATTTGAAAGTTTAAATGTGAGTGAGCCTTAATCCATTCTTTGTGGATGTTAGGAAATTTCCCAAATTAGAGGAAAATATGACTTTACCCATGATACTCCGCATGAAGTTCAGAATGTTGCAAATCCCATTAATGAGATAGTGGTGATAATGGACCATCGCCAAGGGGGAAAGCACGGTGAATGGTGGAAATGATAGATGTGCATATATGCATGTAATATCTCATTAAACTATCAAATGGTCATTTGGAGAAGAGAGAGAGAGAATTAAGGTTTAACGTCGCGTTCAGCAATATTTCAGCTATATAGCGACGATCAAACAAAATTTTAAGTATTCAAGTTAATAACTTAGTAATCCAACACATTAAAACATACACACATTCAAACCTATGCAACAAACCGATTTCTCTCAAATACAGTCTTCTTTTACCCGACTAAAAATATCTTCTAAAGTAGCTGCTCGAAAACACTGTGAACTAGGACAACGTGACAAATGACATTTTGTGCATTTAACGTGATTTGCTCACGTTCGCGTTGAACTGCTTTGTCTGACACTACACGAAAACCTTGATTTGATAGTATTTAGCATCACTCGAGAATGTAAGGTGAATATAATTATTATATTTGCAAAGGATTAAAGAGACCTGTAAATCTTAATATGTGTTGATATTATTTGCATATTTCTAACACACACAGCATGACCCGTTTAAACGTATGATGTTTCATTGGAAAGATGGATATGAGAGGCATGTATTTGAAGGACAAGTACACACAGGGATACAAGGATGATATTGTATACCCTACTGTAGTAAACGAACACCGTTGCTTTATCATTTGCCATCGCTTGTAAACGGGCATCATTTCCCATATATTTCACTCATATGCCCAGTACATTTGCTGTTATATTTAGCATATGTGGACAATAGATGGTACAGCTTGGACAGGCCCTTATGATACAGCGTGAAGTATTTACTACACAGATAATTAAATAATTATATTATATTCTACTATATACACCACACTGGGGCATCAGTTGCAAATTGAAACCATTCATTTGCGAACTTTTAATAACGGTACGAAACTGGACAAATATTTCGGTTATATTTCATAATTGGAGATACAAACTTCACATGAAATTGAATATAACGATACTATTCAATATATATTATCTACTATATGAAACGCTGACTCATATAATTAATATATGAGCAAAGATACACTACACTGTCTAATTCAGTCAAACATGTGAACGTGGAAGTAGCCCATGTGACACCAATATATAAGAAAGGCGACAGCAGCATTTGTTCTAACTATCGGCCCATATCTTTCTTGAGTTGTGTTAGCAAAGTAACGGAACGAGTTGTAGCCAAGCACATATTTGATTTTGTTAAGTACGAAATAAATAAAAAGCAGTCAGGTTTTCTACCATCTCATTCTACTGTTACCCAGCTGCTCCAAATATATACTGATATCGGCTCTGCAATCGATCAACATAAAGAGTTTCAATTCGTCTTCTTCTAAAGCATTTGACCGATTTTGGCATCGAGGAATTATTCATAAACTGAAGCAGTTTGTCATTTCTGGTACTGTGATTCACTGGATAGAACGCTACTTAGAACACCGAATGCAAAAAGTTGTACTCAATGGTACTGAATCAGACACCCTCCGGATTCATGCTGGCGTACCACAGGGCTCTGTATTGGAGCCTCTGTTATTTCTGCTATTTATTAATGATCTCCCTGATGGCATCTTGAGTAATATACGTTTATTCTGAATGAAATTGTAGTTTAAGGGCCGCTTCCCATACGGATTTCGCGGTCCATCAACTCAATGTTTTATTTAACTTTCACGGTACATTTCTTCGTTAATTTAAGATCTTTTGCAGCACTAGATATTAAAATAAATAATTAAACAATAAATAACAATTAGAGAGAAGAGGAAAATATAAATACAAGTAAAGAAGTGTCGCTATGTACAAGTTGGTAAGTCTGTCATTGGTTGGGTTATGCTGATAAATATGTGTTGTAATTATTCCTTTGTCTTGGTATCCCTTCATACACACAAAGCCGTCCAGAAAAGAACTGGGAGAACCAGGGCGTCTTCAGGATTTTTCGAGGTGACTTCCCTAACGACGCCCTTGGGAACAGGGTAGGTTCTTCCAGAAAACCTGTGCCTGTAACAATTGCTTGGAGTGTGTATCGGGGTACAGGATGGCAGGTCTACGTCCTATATTGCGTGAAAGTCAAAGGATCATATTCTGTGTTTTGGCGTCAGTTCGGTGACATGTATGGGGTAGCGTGTCTGGTGTGGTATAGGTTCGAGTATTCTGGTTCTGGACATTCTTGTTGTGCGGGACTGTCACTCAAGGTGCTGTTGATGTTCTTGTAATCGTCATCCGTCTTCAGTTTCATGTCTTGTCCATCCCGTCTGTGGTCTTCGGTGTGCAGTGCCTGTACCATATGAAATAGAGGGTTTGTAGTCATTCGTGTTTTCTATTGTTTTTCTATGCAATACTTTGATATATCTTCCTCCCACAACAGGCACCCCCGACTGTCAGTCTCACAATATAAATAGCAATATATAATTAAGTGAATAAATAGATAAACAAATGAATAACATTCGACAAGTTCAATACAAGGTGAATATTCAAATTACAACACATATAAGGGAAGTGGGAAGAGGTGCCGACATACTGACTGCGTCACATGACTTCACAGAATAGTCTTCTGGTTAACCTATTCTAAAGCACATACCAAGAATCTAGCGATTCGTGATATGGGTTGTATCCCAGGTACGCTTTTATTGTACCTGTTCATGTGGCAACTTGGATGATATGACCACACGGCCCCTAGCACCGGCATAAGTGGTATTGGATACAAATCTAGAGAGCTATGATGGAAATGCTCTGACAACTCGTATACTGGTAATTGGTGAGATGTTTCGCTGTGACAACTCGTACATTGGAGATTGGTGAGTTGTATCGTCGTTAGATGTAAATGACGGCATTTAACACAAAAACTATCCTGTAAGGCCCGATGTCGACCCAGCATCAACTTCCCACAAATGCCAACATATATCAAAGATCAAAAGGTCTGTACAGGGGGCGGGCGTCGGGGACGAAACGTCCACCAGCAGAATCTCGCCATATACAGGTAAAAATTACAACACATATAAGGGAAGTGGGAAGAGGTGCCGACATACTGACTGCGTCACATGACTTCACAGAATAGTCTTCTGGTTAACCTATTCTAAAGCACATACGAAGAATCTAACGATTCGTGATATGTGTTGTATCTCAGGCACGCTTTTATTGTACCTGTTCATGTGGCAACTTGGATGATATGACCACACGGCCCTAGCACCGGCATAAGCGGTATTAGATACAAATCTAGAGAGCTATGATGGAAATGCTCTGACAACTCGTATACTGGTAATTGGTGAGCTGTTTCGCTGTGACAACTCGTACATTGGAGATTGGTGAGCTGTATCGTCGTCAGATGTAAATGACGTCAATTAACACAAAAGACTAGTATGTAAGGCCCGATGTCGACCCAGCATCAACTTCCCACAAATGCCAACATATATCAAAGACCAAAAGGTCTGTACAGGGGGCGGGCCTCGGGGACGAAACGTCCACCAGCAGAATCTCGCCATATACAGGTAAAAATTACAACACATATAAGGGAAGTGGGAAGAGGTGCCGACATACTGACTGCGTCACATGACTTCACAGAATAGTCTTCTGGTTAACCTATTCTAAAGCACATACCAAGAATCTAGCGATTCGTGATATGGGTTGTATCCCAGGTACGCTTTTATTGTACCTGTTCATGTGGCAACTTGGATGATATGACCACACGGCCCCTAGCACCGGCATAAGCGGTATTGGATACAAATCTAGAGAGCTATGATGGAAATGCTCTGACAACTCGTATACTGGTAATTGGTGAGCTGTTTCGCTGTGACAACTCGTACATTGGAGATTGGTGAGCTGTATCGTCGTCAGATGTAAATGACGGCATTTAACACAAAAGACTAGTCTGTAAGGCCCGATGTCGACCCAGCATCAACTTCCCACAAATGCCAACATATATCAAAGATCAAAAGGTCTGTACAGGGGGCGGGCCTCGGGGACGAAACGTCCACCAGCAGAATCTCGCCATATACAGGTAAAAATTACAACACATATAAGGGAAGTGGGAAGAGGTGCCGACATACTGACTGCGTCACATGACTTCACAGAATAGTCTTCTGGTTAACCTATTCTAAAGCACATACCAAGAATCTAACGATTCGTGATATGGGTTGTATCTCAGGTACGCTTTTATTGTACCTGTTCATGTGGCAACTTGGATGATATGACCACACGGCCCCTAGCACCGGCATAAGCGGTATTGGATACAAATCTAGAGAGCTATGATGGAAATGCTCTGACAACTCGTATACTGGTAATTGGTGAGATGTTTCGCTGTGACAACTCGTACATTGGAGATTGGTGAGTTGTATCGTCGTTAGATGTAAATGACGGCATTTAACACAAAAACTATCCTGTAAGGCCCGATGTCGACCCAGCATCAACTTCCCACAAATGCCAACATATATCAAAGATCAAAAGGTCTGTACAGGGGGCGGGCCTCGGGGACGAAACGTCCACCAGCAGAATCTCGCCATATACAGGTAAAAATTACAACACATATAAGGGAAGTGGGAAGAGGTGCCGACATACTGACTGCGTCACATGACTTCACAGAGTAGTCTTCTGGTTAACCTATTTTAAAGCACATACCAAGAATCTAACGATTCGTGATATGTGTTGTATCCCAGGTACGCTTTTATTGTACCTGTTCATGTGGCAACTTGGATGATATAACCACACGGCCCCTAGCACCGGCATAAGCGGTATTGGATACAAATCTAGAGAGCTATGATGGAAATGCTCTGACAACTCGTATACTGGTAATTGGTGAGATGTTTCGCTGTGACAACTCGTACATTGGAGATTGGTGAGCTGTATCGTCGTCAGATATAAATGACGGCAATTAACACAAAAGACTAGTCTGTAAGGCCCGATGTCGACCCAGCATCAACTTCCCACAAATGCCAACATATATCAAAGATCAAAAGGTCTGCACAGGGGGCGGGCCTCGGGGACGAAACGTCCACCAGCAGAATCTCGCCATATACAGGTAAAAATTACAACACATATAAGGGAAGTGGGAAGAGGTGCCGACATACTGACTGCGTCACATGACTTCACAGAATAGTCTTCTGGTTAACCTATTCTAAAGCACATACCAAGAATCTAGCGATTCGTGATATGGGTTGTATCCCAGGTACGCTTTTATTGTACCTGTTCATGTGGCAACTTGGATGATATGACCACACGGCCCCTAGCACCGGCATAAGCGGTATTGGATACAAATCTAGAGAGCTATAATGGAAATGCTCTGACAACTCGTATACTGGTAATTGGTGAGATGTTTCGCTGTAGCGGCTGTGCGATTGGAATTTGGTGAGTTGTGATCGTTAGATGTATTGACGGCATTTAACTTTGGCTTATCTGTAAAAGGCCCGATGTCGACCCAGCATCAAGCTTCCCACAAGTACCAACATATATCAAAGATCAAAAGAAAGTCTGTACAGGGCGGGGCCTCGGGGACAGAAACGTCCACCAGCAGAATCTCGCCTTATACAGGGTAAAAATTGCAGCATATAAGGGGAAGTGGGAAGAGGTGCTACGACATACTGACTGCGTCACCTTCGGCTTCACAGAATAGTCTTCTAGTTATTTCTTCTATTCTAAAGCACATACCAAGAATCTAACGATTCCTGATATGTGTTGTATCTCAGGTACGCTTTTATTGTACCTGTTCATGTGGCAACACGGATGATATGACCACACGGCCCCTAGCACCGGCATAAGCGGTATTAGATACAAATCTAGAGAGCTATGATGGAAATGCTCTGACAACTCGTATACCGGTACTGGTAATTGGTGAGCTGTTTCGCTGTGACAACTCGTACATTGGAGATTGGTGAGCTGTATCGTCGTTAGATGTAAATGACGGCATTTAACACAAAAGACTAGTCTGTAAGGCCCGATGTCGACCCAGCATCAACTTCCCACAAGTGCCAACATATATCAAAGATCAAAAGGTCTGTACAGGGGGCGGGCCTCGGAGACGAAACGTCCACCAGCAGATTCTCGCCATATACAGGAAAAAATTAAAACACATATAAGGGAAGTGGGAAGAGGTGCCGACATACTGACTGCGTCACCTGACTTCACAGAATAGTCCTCTAGTTAACCTATTCTAAAGCACATACCAAGAATCTAACGATTCGTGATATGTGTTGTATCTCAGGTGCGCTTTTATTGTACCTGTTCATGTGGCAACTTGGATGATATGACCACACGGCCCCTAGCACCGGCATAAGCGGTATTAAGATACAAATCTAGAGAGCTATGGTGGAAATGCTCTGACAACTCGTATACTGGTAATTGGTGAGCTGTTTCGCTGTGACAACTCGTACATTGGAGATTGGTGAGCTGTATCGTCGTCAGATGTAAATGACGGCATTTAACACAAAAGACTAGTCTGTAAGGCCCGATGTCGACCCAGCATCAACTTCCCACAAGTACCAACATACCTCCAAGAGACCAAAGGTCTGTGTACAGGGGGCGGGCCTCGGGGACGAAACGTCCACCAGCAGAATCTCTCGCCATATACAGGAAAAATTACAACACATATAAGGGAAGTACAAGAGATTGCCAACATACTGACTGCGTCATACAACTTCACAGAATAGTCTTCTGGTTTAACTATTCTAAAGCACATACCAAGAATCTAACGATTCGTGATATGTGGTGTATCTCATGTACGCTTTTATTGTACCTGTTCATGTGGCAACTTGGATGATATGAAGCCACACGGCCCCTAGCACCGGCATAAGCGGTATTAGATACAAATTTAGAGAGCTATGATGGAGATGCTCTGACAACTCGTATACTGGTAATTGGTGAGCTGTTTCGTTGTGACAACTCGTACATTGGAGATTGGTGAGCTGTATCGTCGTCAGATGTAAATCACGGCATTTAACACAAAAGATTAGTCTGTAACGCCCGATGTCGACCCAGCATCAACTTCCCACCAATGCCAACATATATCAAAGACCAAAGGTCTGTACAGGGGGCGGACCTCGGAGACGAAACGTCCACCAGCAGAATCTCGCCATATACAGGTAAAAATTACAACACATATAAGGGAAGTGGGAAGAGGTGCCGACATACTGACTGCGTCACATGACTTCCCAGAATAGTCTTCTGGTTAACCTATTCTAAAGCACATACCAAGAATCTAACGATTCGTGATATGTGTTGTATCTCAGGTACGCTTTTATTGTACCTGTTCATGTGGCAACTTGGATGATATGACCACACGGCCCCTAGCACCGGCATAAGCGGTATTAGATACAAAATCTAGAGAGCTATGATGGAAATGCTCTGACAACTCGTATACTGGTAATTGGTGAGCTGTTTCGCTGTGACAACTCGTACATTGGAGATTGGTGAGCTGTATCGTCGTCAGATGTAAATGACGGCAATTAACACAAAAGACTAGTCTGTAAGGCCCGATGTCGACCAGCATCAACTTCCCACAAATGCCAACATATATCAAAGACCAGGTCTGTACAGGGGCGGGCCTCGGGGACGAAACGTCCGCAGCAGAATCTCACTTCATATACAGGAAAAAATTACAACACATAGCAAGGAAGTGGGAAGAGGTGCCGGCAATATGACTGCGTCAGCGACTTCACAGAATAGTCTTCTGGTTAACCTATTCTAAAGCACATACCAAGAATCTAACGATTCGTGATATGTGTTGTATCTCAGGTACGCTTTTTATTGTACCTGTTCGTAGCGCAGCTTGGACAATGTGACCGCACGGCCCCTAGCACCGGCATAAGCGGTATTGAATTTGTAAATCTAGGAAAGCTCGCTTGTTGGAAGGCTCTGACCCAACTCGTATACTGAGAAGTAATTGGTGAGCTGTTTCGCTGTGACAACTCGTATATTGGAGATTGGTGAGCTGTATCGTCGTTAGATGTAAATCACGGCATTTAACACAAAAGACTAGTCTGTAATGCCCGATGTCGACCCAGCATCAACTTCCCACAAGTGCCAACATATATCAAAGACCAAAAGGTCTGTACAGGGGGCGGTTCTCGGGGACGAAACGTCCACCAGCAGAATCTCGCCATATACAGGAAAAAATTACAACACATATAAGGGAAGTGGGAAGAGGTGCCGACATACTGACTGCGTCACATGACTTCACAGAATAGTCTTCTGGTTAACCTATTCTAA
>JAVTVY010034496.1:0-58475 GCA_036873755.1 Hanleya hanleyi
GAAGTATGGTACGAAGTGACCTACGAAGAAAGAATCTACAGACTGATTCTCCCCCAAGGCCAATACGATACACCGGCGAAGTTCATACAGGCTCTGAATGCCATGATGGAGTACAAGACTCTAAAGCAGAGCGCAGACGAAATAACCACCCTGAAAGCCTTGCGCTTCAAGAGAAACATAGCCTTCGATGTCAACGTAAACAACGACAAGAGCTCTATCAGCCTCACCGAAAAAGTGAACATCAGACTCAGTCCTACACTCACGCAAATGTTAAGGATGCCTTACAGCGTGATCAGGGGTTCCACCATTGTCAACGGTACACATTTGATGGATATGAATGTAGGTAGGTACGGACTGTACGTCTACTCGGATGCCGTGGACAGCCATATTGTGGGTGATATGAACACACCTCTGTTACGGGTGGTGCCCATTAGCAAGACGTATGGCGAACAAGCCACCCACAGTTTCAATCCTATCATGTTCCTGCCCGTACGCCATACCGATATCGAGACGATCACGATAGATATAAGAGATGACACGGGACGCCCGATCCCATTCGAACGAGGAAAAGTGGTGCTGACACTTGCTTTCCAACAAACCCGCTCTCCTCACTTCGTATAATATGTACGTGCCTTACCAGTGCCATACACCCAGCTATGCCGACTACTACAAGAAACAAACGGGAGGAGGCATGCCCATGTTTAGCGGGGCACGCATGCAACGAGGTCACGGATTGGGAAACATACTGGGCAGCATTGTGAAAACATTTTTACCCATGGTGACACGGGGTGTGAAAGCGGTAGGGAAACAAGCGGTACGCAGTGGATTGCGCGTGGCCGGTGATGTGATGGAAGGCACAGCACCCCGACAAGCCTTCAAACGACGGGCTAAAGAAGCCGGGAGTGTGTTGATCGCCAAAGCCCTTAAAAGACAAACGCCGACACCGCGAAGAGTCAGTCGACGGCCAACACACCGACGACGCACACCCCAGAGGAGAAGGACTAAGCCCCAGAAGAAAAAGAAGAGGAGTAGGAGAGATATCTTCGCATAATGGCCTTCATTCACTCCGAGTCCTGTCCGTCTACCAACAGTGAATTGGATTTGTGGACTATTCCACCCACCCAAACCAGTGTAGCCGAAGGACGTTGGGTAGAACATCGACCCCTGGCTAGCCTGACGGGAGTGGGTCCCATAGAATTTTCCATTGAAAACAAAGATACGGCCTACCTGGATTTAGCCCACACCTACTTGTACGTGAAAGCTAAAATAACGAACAAGGACGGGTCGGACATAGCGGTCGCTGCAAATGTAGCCCCGGTGAATCTTTGGCTGCACTCCATGTTCCAACAGGTGGATATCAGTCTGAACGATAGACTCATCAGTACGTCCAGCAATACGTATCCGTATCGAGCCTACCTGGAGACGCTGTTGTCGTACGGCAGTGATGCCAAACTATCACACTTACAAGCTGCGCTGTACTACAGGGATACACCCGGATACCAGAACATGCTACTCCCTGGCAATAATGGGTACGCCAAACGCAAAAAATTAGCAAAAGAAAGCATGTCCGTCGATATGATGGGACGACTGCACGCCGATCTGTTCCTGCAAGACCGCTACATGATGAACGGTGTATCCATCAAGATCAAGTTGATCCGGTCCTCACCTATGTTCGCCTTAATGGCGGTGGGGGAGGGAGCTATCGATTACAACATCATCATTGAAGATGCAGCCCTGTTTGTCCGTACGGTAGATTTGCAACAGGGGGTGTTGCTGAGTCACATGCAAGCCTTAGCGAAAAAAAAAGCCCTGTACCCCATCCGACGCGTACAGACCAAGGTGTTCTCGGTGCCCGCAGGTGCGATGATGGCCAACAGAGAGAATTTATTTCTAGGAGATCTGCCTAAACGTCTTACCCTGGGGTGTGTGACCAACACCACATTCAATGGAAATTGGGCTGAGAATCCGTTCAAATTTGATCATTTCAACATCAACTTTGTGGCACTGCACGTGGCCGGCCATCAAATTCCAGCCCGCCCCTTACAACCGGACTTTACTAAGGGAAACTATGTGCGGACCTACCTGAACCTGTTTACAGCCACAGGACAAAACAACCAGGACGAAGGCAATACCATCAGTCGAAAAGACTTTAGCAATGGGTACACATTGTTCGCCTTTGACCTCACCCCTACCTTGGAACACGATCATCAACTGGCTTTACTGAAGAAAGGCAGCCTACGGTTGGAACTGCGTTTCTCCCAACCTCTACCCAGCACCATTAACGTGATTTGCTACGCCGAGTTTGACAACGTCATCAGCGTGGATGAGCAAAGAAACGTGCTGTGTGACTTCTCCAGCTAAACATGGATACAGAACAGCTGATGGACATACTCCAGCGAGATGCCAAGATCCCCTTTCGAGGTGTGTTTCCACGCAATGTGTTTCCCACCCACTCCACCACCCCTGCAGCCTACATCCTGAATACAGACCCGAAGAGTCGACCCGGTGAACATTGGATAGCTGTGTACGTGGACACCCAAGGCCAAGGCGAATACTTTGATTCCTACGGACTTGCACCCCTCCATGCCGATTTGGTGAAATTCATGGACGTCTCCACGACCGAGTGGCGTTGGAATACGCAAAGATTACAAGGCCCCTTGAGTAGTGTGTGCGGACAGTACTGTGTGTTTTATCTCACTCACCGGAGTAGAGGACATTCTATGCCTACCATTGTACATATGTTTGATGATTATTGTCAAGCCGAAGACCGGGATGTTCTCGTCTATGACTGGACGGCCTCTCGTTTTAATGTGCATGCTCCATTTCTCTGGTTAACTTAAAAAATGTACTGCGCGCATCTTGTTTATTATTGTTATGACGTTGTTGTTCTGACGTTGAATAAATTGATGAAAAAAACACAATGATGGGTTTTGACTTTCTCTTTTTTTTATTTAAGTCAACAAGGATTAGACTATACAAAATAGAAATACAGGGTACAAAATAGTAGGGTATGTACACATAGAATAGTAGTGGTATATATACAAAAAAAGTTCTGCCAGGAGTAGGATTCGAACCCACGACCAGCAATTGCTGACCAGCACTTAGGACTGGCGCCTTAGACCACTCGGCCATCCTGACTTTTACATTTGTGTATCCACAGTTAGTGTTCGACATGTTACAAGTCCAAGTAAGTGGTGCTCACACCGTCGGCCAATACTTTTCGTTTGGGATAAAAGAAAGTAAAGGCGTCTCGTTGCTGGATATAGGTCCGCATCTGGTGGTCGACGACCCGGAATCCTCGGTTAGTGCCACTGGCACTAGCCTGGCTTTGCAACACGCCCAGGTAGAGATCTTTGTCGATGTTGGGATCGCGCCGGCTCACCCCTTTACAGCTAAATTTATTTTCCTCGCCTCCATCTCCTCCTCCGTAACAGTAGTAGGTCTTCGAGGAGAGAGCAATCATAGCATCGCCGCTCCACTCCAGCTTGAAGAGCCCGGGTGTCCGCTTGTCGTAGGTGTAGTGATCGCGTCGGGGTAGCCACTGGTCCCGTTCCGCCTCATACTGATCCCGTAACTCGGGTTTGACGAGGGACTCCCAGTCCGGGTGGGAAACGGCCATGTAGGCCGAATCTGTGTCCATCTCCATGAGTTGCCAGTCTGCGGTGTTAAAATAGACACCCATAAAATCATAGATGAATTCCAGCATCCTCAGCTTGGCCACCTGATAGACCATACATCCAATCTGCAGGGGTAAATTATAGCGAATAGTCTTCTTGGCTGAAGTGACTTCATAGGTGTCGTCATCGATCACCTCCACAGATCGAAAGAGAGGAGAATTCACTCTTTTGCGGGCTTGGGTAGTAGTACAAATGTTCACGTTGACGTGCTTATCCTGGTTGGTAACTGTTTTTCCATAATAACCATTGCCAGTGAGCTTCCAAGATTCAGCGATGATGGCCTGACTCGGGTATTCATCACCTTGACGACGGGCCTTCGTTACGAGGTCCGCATTCTCGGCAAAACAAGCCTCAGGTACGTACTGGATGACCTGATAGATTTGAGTAATTTCTAAACCGTGCTTCATGTACCACTGCAGTAAGGGGGTGCCCAGCAAGATCTTCTCGGCCCACATACTTCCAATTAACATGCGGCGAGGTTTAGGCAAACACTCGTGCTGCTCCGCATAGGCGCCCATGGTCTCCCCAATATCCGCCCGACCCACCAGCGTATTCTTGAAGATAGGCGGACACTGGGCGAAGAGGGGCTTGAGAGTGTCGGGAACATGCAAATCACATTCTACAAAGCCGTAGAGCTGTCCCGAACGAATGGCGTCCAACATCTGGGGCAGACTTAGCAGTCGCCGACGACTCAAAGGGTACTCACGCTCTTTTAGGAACCGTTGTAAATGGGGCAGGGCCTTGCACATGGTGTGAAATTCACACTCCCACATCTCAATGAGATGGAAGCCTCGCTCTTTCACGTAATCTCCGTTGACCACTACTTCTTCGCGTAATTCTTGTGCCGATTTTCCACGGCGCTCATTGAAGCGTCCCGCGCTAAAATGACATTCGTGGCCGTGCCAGTAACACCCGTAAAACTGGAAAACAGTCGGTGTGCCTTGGACAAGGGCAAACCCATCGACGGGGAGTCGGCGATCTCCTATCCGCTTCTCTGTGGCGTTGGTCTGGTGACGAATATAAATGGCCCGTCTATAGGCTTCCCAGTCTAACCACTGGTCGGCGAGATGTTTGTACGGCGTCCGTTGCGGTGTAAAATGCCCACCTTCTGCCCACCAACGCGTATAATGACCGCTGGGCATGGGTTGGGCGAGCGACCACAAGTACAAGGCATTCGCGTCAAACCCAATGATTTTGGCACACGGTTTCCCACTGGGGAGAGTCGTCACATCCTTCTCATGGTAGCGGTGAAAAATAAGGCTAGGGCCCCCACAATGTTCCGCTTCAAACAATCGTGCATGTCTGCATCTTTTTGTTGTATGAGTGAAAAGTACGTAGGACACTCTTGAAACAGATGGCGAAGCGCCAGACCGGGTAAACTTAAGCACTCCTTGAATATGTCCACATGCATTTGGCGACGAAAGAGTTGCACCATTTTCTCGGCCGCTTCGAGAAAGGGAACCACATCTAGGTTGTTATACCACACCAGGAAATCTCGCAACGTCTTCATGCTGTGACGGTTCCACACTTGTTGGAGTTCGATGTAGGTGGCCTCCGGCAGAGCTGCCCCTTTCAGGTCATTGTAAAACGCTTCGCAGGGTGGCAACTGGGTGTCTTCTAAGCGGTCCAGGCTCGTCATATAGGTGTAAGGAAAGTAACCTTTCGTTTGGGCACAGTCATAGGCCTTGACCCACTGGTCATAGCTACAATTAGGTGCCAGGTAATTCCTTACATCGAGGAAATGCAGTGATGTAGTAGTGAGAGCCATGTGGTTGTTGATCTTTTTGATCACCGACTTGAGGGTATCGGACTGCGCCAAGTAAGGGTATAGAAATTCCTTCACCATGTTCAAGTCGTATCGCCCCGAATTGAAGCCGAGCACCGGTAACTGACCTAAATATTGAAGGAACCGTAACTTCAATTTCGCCGCATACGGTTGGGGTAAAGGGACATCCTGCGACTGCAGAGGCTGCGACTGGGATTCCGGCTCAGACTCGGACTCGGACTCTTCATCATCGCTGAACGCTACACCAGGTTCAGGAATGCGATCGTCCAGCTGGGCCAGTACGTCCTCGAACTTGGCCACCAACAATGCCGTACTGGCCGCACTGACTTTCTCTAAATACTCCATCATACGGGTGATCAACTCATGGGATTCTCCCGTGGACACGAAACACACCGGAGCAGCGTCATAGCCAGGTACATTGGATGAAATGCTGACACTCAGAGGAATATGGCGCTGTGTCCACTGTGTTTTCGCCGAAAACAGGTCCATGGGTTCTAACAGGGCCTCAAAATCATAGCATGCCCGGAAGGGAAAATAACGGTCCTCCTCCGGTATCATCACACCCTCATCGGCCAGTTCCTGGAAAATAGTAGGTGCATTATGATACACGCCACCCGGATAGACTCGCTTGACACTGTTGTCACAGGTTTTCTCGTGGCGATGTAAGTTGTAAGACGTTTTAAACACACGATGGCATTGGGCACAACTGAAAGACTGAGCGTAATGGCTCATATTGTAAATGAGGGAAAAATGACTCACGCCATTGTCATCGAACACATTCACTTTCATGGTAGCAGCATACCGTTCTGTTGATCGCCGAACCAATTCAGCCGCAAATGTATCCTCCTCCTCGCATCGTAATCGATACACAAAGATATTAATATCGAACAGTCTTTCCACGTCATCCAAATTCTTAAAGGGAACTCCACGGAAGTGCCGCTTATCCATGTCTTGCTGCTCTAAATACTGCTCCCAATAGCCATCGGCCACTGTGTCACAAGCGCGGGGATTACACTCGTCCAGATGCACGGCCAAACATCGAAACAGACATTTCCGGTCTTTGTAGGGCCCCTTATACCCTCCTGTTAATCCATTCAGGCCTTGTCGATGAAGCAACCACGGGGGAAGTTGTACAGGAGCACCGATCGGGTGATCTCGCATTTTCGTGACGAAAAATGTAACGTTAGTCACCATTTCCACAAGCCATTGGGTATTGGGGCGTTGCAACTGGGCCCATTCCAATGGATCCAACGTAGTCAATTGGTCGATCAGGGGCTCGAGCGAAATCGCATCCGTCTCCGTCATCCGTCGGCTGATCAAACACATAGGTATTATTGCTGGGGTAGAAATACCGCAGTTGGTCCGTCTCCTTGTGCCGTAAGATATACCCAAATGTCATATTCAACTTATAGGCCGTCACCTGATCTTTGAAAATGTTCTCGGCATAGGTAGTGAGATACGTGAGGTCCTCCAACCGAAAATTGTACAAGTCCAAAAGACGACGGTCACGGTGAAAACAATGGCGTATGGTAGCCCAGTGTCGTTGATAAATGACCCTCACACGCTCGTCTTCAGGCAAGACTTCAACCGGAGGTGCTGCTGGGTCCAAGGGAAAATCTTCTCCACGTCTCATGCTTTTTCGGCTCATACAAGCGGATAGACAAGCAGGCAAACAGGCAGGGAGGCAGGCAGGCAGATCAGGTAAGTCCAATTGAAATACACCCTTTCCCTAAAAATCGACTGCTTTTATACGTTTTCCCGTAAGTGGGGTGGGTTCAAAATGGCGGACCCTTATTTTACACACACAACACCCTAAGCCACCATTTTGAACCCACCCCACTCACATCCCAGATCAATCAGTGCACGGGGTGAGTGGGTGGGTTCAAAATGGCGGACTTTCAGCGGTCGGAGAGAAAATAGTGGGCCGCCATTTTGAACCCACCCACTCACATCTCACTCACTGACCCCGGTGAGTGGGTGGGTTCAAAATGGCGGACCCTTATTTTACACACACAACACCCTAAGCCGCCATTTTAAACCCACCCACTCACATCCCAGGTCAATCAGTGCACGAGGTGAGTGGGTGGGTTCAAAATGGCGGACTTTCAACGTCGCAGAGAAAATAAGCGGCCGCCATTTTGAACCCACCCACTCACATCTCAACTCACGCATGCGCACAGACACACTTCTGACGTCACACCCAGTTCTGCGCATGCGCAGTGAGGCGCTACTGCGCTGATTTACTCCTTGTATACTACTCCCCTTCAAATGTAGTAAGTTTAAGCCAGATTGGATGTATTTATTTACGGCAGGCTGACGTTCGACAGAGCGGACAATTAGTTGGTTTCATCTGTAAATTTTGAAATACATGCTTTGATAACTTCATCAAATGAAGCAAGAAAAAAAACCACAATGAATGCCGGTGTAGACAGAGAGGCACTTAAGATGTTCGTCTTTCTCTCGTTTTGCGTGTTAGGTTCTGGAGGGATTCTTGTTATAGATCCACACTAAGTATTTTCAGTAACACAATTTCACGACTTTTAGGGTGACTTTTTGTATGTACTTATTTAAGGTGGGTTGTCTTTGGGCATAGCATAATTGCGTAATTTCAGGGTGAGTGAGTGAGTGAATAGGGTTTAACGTCGCTTTCAACATTTTTTCAGCTATATCACGACGGGGAAGGGAAGGGAGGGAAGGGGGAGAGGCAGGGAAACCTACTTGTAACAGAGCAGATCTAATGCTGCCATTTTATAGTGCTGTCCCACTGAAATATCATGCCGTAGGCAGACATGACACCCCACTCAGTCACATTATACTGACACGGAGCGAACCAGTCCCTGTTCTATCCTCTTAATGCTGAGCGTAAGCGAGGGAGCAACAAGTTCCATTTTTCAAGTCTTAGGTATGACCCGGCCTGGGATCGAACCCAGTACCTACCGCTTACGAGGCCGACGCTCTAACCATTACACCACCGCAGTGCGTAACTTCATCTCTCAGTCTGGAGATACATGCTTTGATAAACTCCTCGTCAAATGGAGCAAGAGAAAAGCTCATAATAAGTGCCGTTGTAGCCAGAGAGGCAGTTATGAAGTTAGTCTTTCTCTTGTTTCTTGTTAGTTTGCAGAAAATTTTGGGAATACAGATGCACACAGTCGTGTTGAGAATATTACGATATTTGGACTGCTAAGATAAGTATTTTGAAACTCACACCTCAGTAGGGCCTAGTATACAAAATACCGATTGACGTCTTTTTCCAGTTAGGTAACTCTTGATGCCCTTGATTGCAGGTTATAGTATAGGAATCGACCATTCACGGCCTTTGACCTGTGAGGCCGTCAAGGCTGCTATAGTTCCGGCAACCTTTGACCTCGAATTCATCCGCGGTGATGCGGTCTGGTGGTGATGCGGTCTGTCTCCACGGACAGAAAGTCGTCTCACGGAAAAAAATGCATGAAATGCATGTATGGACCCTGGGGGAAAAATGCCTGTATGGGGTATGGGGGTGGTCATTTTTTTTGGATTTTACTATGGGATGCTTGGTCTTGTTTTTCACGCCTCGCCACGAAAAACACGATGGGAGGGGTCACGGAGCTAAGCGGTGAAATTGTTTGAAAAGTTCATGGGGGTCTGTATATAGGCCCATATAGGCCCACACTGACTATGGGGGATAGATCCATACTGGGAAATTCACACATGTTCATTGCGATATGGGTTGTTTGGTCTTGTTTTTCACGTCTCACCATGTAGAATAAAATGGGAGGCATCTCGAAGTTAAGCGGTGAAATTTTTTCGAAAAGTACCGGGTATGTCTGTAGATAGTCCCATAGGCCCATGCTGGCTATGGGGGATAGGCCCATACTGGGAAATTCACGCATGTTCATTGCGGTATGTTCATTGCGGGAGGGGTCTCGACGTTAAGCGATGAAATTTTTCGAAAAGTACCTGATAGGTCTGTATATAGGCCCATATAGGCCCACGCTGGCTATCGGGGATAGGTCATACCGGGAAATTAATTTACACATCTTCATTGTGATATGGGTTGTTTGGTCTTGTTTCTCACATCTCGCCATGTAGAACACGATGGGAGGGGTTTCGAAGTTAAGGGTGCACTCCAGGGATTCTTCCATTGAGCAACGATTAGACCATGGGTCTGTTTTTCGGCCACCAGTTGTCGTAAACTCTTCAATCCAAATCACTTATATGTATATATTTTCTGAAAGAGCATGATTAAGCTATTATTTTAAGACATAGCACTGCTATGATATAGAAAAATGAATCTCAAACATTTCCCTCCAAATTTGCTTCATTTTTCCTAGAAAAGCGCTTAAAATGTCGAAAAATGGTCCAATTCGGCTCAATTTCCAGAAAAACCTGTAGGAGCGATTTCAATTAAACTTCTCACTCACGTTCCCAGGCCCGGTCTCAACTTGAAAAGGCACAAAAAACTGGGGGTCAACCTGCCCGTTTTTGTCACATTTTCTTCCCGTAAATCAGTCCGGATTTTTAGGCACACCCAAGGAGCATAACTGAGGCAGGACAAAATGTACTCCATGATCCCGATCACCGTGTAGACGAAGCCAGCCATCGATCTGTATGTGCTCGTTTGAAGCGTTGATAATGCTGAATAGGATGGTGTTATACATATAAGCTATTAAGAAAACAAGAAGAATTATGATGTAGCAGAACGCGGGCAGTCTATCGTATTCCGAAAAATTCACAGAGGTCTGTGTATGGCCCCATAGGCCCTCTGGCTCAGTCGATAGGTCCATACTGGGTGGACGTTTTGGGGTCTAGGTGATCCCTTAGTGGTCCCATGGTGTCGTATGAGGTCTTATTTTGAAGCTCTCGTGGAGGAGCATCCGAACGAGCTAATGTATCGGCCGTTTTCAATATTCTGCGCATGCGCATCCTGGCCGTAGTAGAAAGCAGGCATTTTGGAGGTGCGTGGGGTGTGTGTTTGGGGTAGAGATGGACCACTATGGGTTCAAATGGGTCGTGGGAGGTGTAAAAGTGAAGCTTTTGTGGGGTAAAGTCAGAATGGCGTGCCCTTTTTGTGGTAATTCGCGTCAATCTGCGCATGCGCAGTTGGGTGTAGTAAGTAAAGTGGTCACTTTGGGGGTGCGTGGGGGTGTGTTTGGAATAGAGATGGACGACTATTGGTCCGAATATGTCGTGGACGGTGTCATTTTGTAGCAGGGATGTCCACATCTGTGACGTCATCGGTGACATTCTTTAGCTCTACTACATGCAGGAGATATCATTCGTGGGATGTTTCTTTGTTCATAGAGTTGCTTGAATTTCTCATTAATAATATCTATGTGAAATTTGGCAACACAATATATCAGCAGCATATAGGTATTCCAATGGGTACTAATTGTGCACCCCCTGACCTATATCTGTTCTCTTATGAATATGAGTATATGCAGGCGCTTTCAAATTACAACACATATAAGTGAAGTGGGAAGAGGTGCCGACATACTGACTGCGTCACATGACTTCACAGAATAGTCTTCTGGTTAACCTATTCTAAAGCACATACCAAGAATCTAACGATTCGTGGTATGTGTTGAACCGATCCATTCAAAGCCCGTTCCTTCTCATTCACCAAACGCTATATAGAAAATCCTCTCGCTGTCGATAATCGCTATATAAATGACCCAGTGAAGGATATACATCCACTTTCACTGGATTCGAAGGAAACTACAGATAACCCTACAGGCACATAATATTTAGACCTATATCTCTATAAAAATGAAGCGGGCCTTCTCCCTCGTCGATTCTATGACAAAAGAGATTATTACAATTTCGACATCGTAAACTATCCCTTTCTGGACAGTAATATTCCAGTGGGACCTGCATATGGTGTATACATATCACACCTAGTAGCATTTGCTGGATCCTGTGTTAAATGTAACGATTTTAATCAACGTCACATAACAGTGTTGCAGAAACTTATAAACAGGGCTACACCGCCAAGCGCCTCCACTCAAAGTTTCTCAAATTTGGCGATACATATCGCATGCTGATAGCAAAATACGAGCGTAGCGGGCAAGATCTATGGCGTTACGTTTCATAACTTGTGTCTAATTCCGCTTAACCCGGGGCTAGGGGCCGTATGCACCCATGTACTTCAAGATCCTCATGCTACTCATATGAACAGTCACAATCAAAGCGTGACTGAGATACATCATTCTTTAGATGACGACTTTACAACGAATATTATAGATTAAGAATACTGATCAGCGATACGGATTTGATCATTGAAAACTGTTGACGGCTTCTCTCTTGCTGGAAACAAGCCTATGTTTATGTATACTATGATCGTCTTTTTGAATTTGGTGCTAATACTGTTATATGAAATATGGAATAGGTCTTTGGATTATGGACGCGGATATTCTTTAATGGGCGACGGCTGAATTATGAATGAGGGACCAGACGCTTCTAATCAGCAAGAGTGGTAGCGAAAGTGGACATTTTGAGGAAGTGAAGGAAGGTATTTGGTGTAGTGATGGACCATTCTTGGTCCGAATACGTCGTGTGAGGTATCATCTTGTAGTTCTCGTGGCGCAGTCCACCACTTAAGGCATGTTCACGTCATCTGTGACGTCATTGGTGACGCCATCAGTAGGAGTAGTAGCCAAAGTGGGCATTTTGGGGCAGTGAAAGAAGGTATTTGGTGTAGAGATGGACCATCCTTGGTCCGAATGCGTCCTGTGGGGTGTCATCTTGTAGCCTTCGGGGTGGAGACCACGATTTGAGGGGCGTCCACAGCATCTGTGACGTTATTGGTAACGTCATCAGTACGAGTAGTAGCGAACGTGGGCATTTTGGCCCAGTCATGGAAGATATTTTGGGTAGAGATGGACCATCCTTGGTCCGAATGCGTCCTGTGGGGTGTCATCTTGTAGCCTTCGGGGTGGAGACCACGATTTGAGGGACGTCCACAGCATCTGTGACGTTATTGGTAACGTCATCAGTACGAGAAGTAGCGAACGTGGGCATTTTGGCGCAGTCAAGGAAGGTATTTTGGGTAGAGATGGACCATCCTTGGTCCGGATGCGTCGTGTGGGGTGCCAAAGTGAAGCTCTCGAGGTGTAGACCACGAATTGAGACATGTCATCTGTGACGTCAGTGGTGACGTCATCAGTAGACAACAACAAAGATGACAGAAGAGAGAACAACAACAAGTTTTTTTCATATAGTTTATTCTCCCCAATGTTACATCATACCTACGCTGGGAGAGCCGCGTTGGGTAGGCCTATGTTTACAATTCAAGAAGACTCTTGTTCAATCAGAGGCCGCCATTTGATGCTGTATCTGTCATATTTGTTCTTGCCCGTTAGATGTATTCTCGGTTGCTCTTGTCCAATCAGAAGTCGTCCTTTGGGAACGTTCCAACTTTGCTCGGTGTGACCTAAGCATCGTCCGGCAGTTCAGGATATTGTTCGTGCAGCATGTCCTGAAACAGTTGTTTGCGCATTCTTATCGCATTTTCCAGGGCCTCGGTTGGTGGTAACCCCATATCCTCTTCCAAGTGACGCTTGGTCTTCATGATGGACATGGGGTCGCCTTTCATTTCAAACGGCAGCAGGCTATACCGTTTTTAGACGGCCATGGCTGTTTTCCTAATGCAGGAGAGCATTTCGGTGTACGCCTCATGGACGTCATCAGTAGGAGTAGTAGCGAAAGCGGGCATATTGGGGAAGTGAAGGAAGGTGTTTGGGGTAGAGATGGACCATCCGTGGTCCGAATTTTTGTGTGAGGTGTCATCTTTTAGCAACGTCCACCAACGCTAAGCTTAACGCTTCAACGCCCTGATGAAATAGTTCAGAAACCCTCATTTTCTAGATATTCCATGGAATTGTCACTAATTCTTCGAAATGCAGTGACGCCCGTCAACGTCCATCTCAACGCCTTAGCGCGCTAGCATAACGCCTTAGTGCCATGATAGAGACTGATGAGAGAAAAGCAACAACAAAAACAAGGATAAGAGATCAATCATTTTAATATCCCTCTAGTACATCATACCCACGCTGGGGGAGTCGCGTTATGTATGTTTACAATTCTCGTGGGCTCTTGTCCAATCAGAAGCCATCGTTTGAGAACGTTTAATCTCCGGCCTGAATCGCTTTTGGCCTACGTGTCGTCGAGCAGGCCAGGATACTGTAATAGCAGCAAGTCCTGAAACAATTGTTTGCGCATTTGGTGTGTAGTAAGTAAAGTGGTCATTCCTGGTGTGCGCAGGGGTATATTTGAGAGATTGGCGTATTACACCAAATACCTTCCTTCACTTCCTCAAAATGCCCGCTTTCGCTACTATTCCTACTGATGACGTCAAAGTGGCGTACACCGATATGCGCCCCTGCATTAGGAAAACAGCCATGGCCATCTAAAAACGGTATAGCCTGCTGCCGTTTGAAATGAATGGCGACCCCACGCACAGGACCATCATGAAGCCCAAGCATCACTTGGAAGAGGATATGGGGTTACCACCACCGAGGCCCTGGAAAATGCGATAAGAATGCGCAAACAACTGTTTCAGGACATGCTGCCCGAACAATATCGTGAACTGCCGGAAGATGCTTAGGACTCATCGAGCAAAGATGGAACTTTTTCAAAGGACGACTTCTGATTGGACAAGAGCAGCCGAGAATACATCTAACGGGCAAGAACGAATATGACAGATACAGCACCAAATGGTGGCCTCTGATTGAACAAGAGTCTTCTTGAATTGTAAATATACCCAAAGCGGCTCTCCCAGTGTAGGTATGATGTAAAATTGGAGAGAATAAACTATATGAAAAAACTTGTTGGTGTGGTTCTACTCTTTTCTTTCATCTTTGTTGTTGTCTACTGATGACGTCACCATCGACGTCACAGATGACATGGACATGCCTCAAGTCGTCGTCTACACCTCGAGAGCTTCACTCTGACACCCCACACAACGCATCGGACCAAGGATGGTCCATCTCAAACCCAAATACCATATCTATGTGAAATTTGGCAACACAATATATCAACAGCATATAGGTATTCCAATGGGTACTAATTGCGGACCCCTGTTGGCTGACCTGTATCTGTTCTCTTATGAATATAACTATATGCAGGCGCTTTCAAAAACCGATCCATTCAAAGCCCGTTCCTTCTCATTCACCAAACGCTATATAGACGATCTTCTCGCTGTGGATAATCGCTATATAAATGACGCAGTGAAAGATATATATCCACCTTCACTGGATTTGAAGGAAACCACAGATAGCCCTACAGGCACACCATACTTAGATCTATATCTCTACAAAAATGATGCGGGCATTCTCTCTCGTCGGCTTTATGACAAAAGAGATGATTACAATTTCGACATCGTAAACTATCACTTTCTGGACAGTAATATTCCAGTGGGACCTGCATATGGCGTATACATATCTCGCCTAGTAGCATTTGCTAGATCCTGTGATAATTGTGACGATTTCAATCAACGTCACATAACGTTGTTGCAGAAACTTATAAAACAGGGCTATTCCTCCAAGCGCCTCCACTCAAAGTTTCTCAAATTTCGCGATACATATCGCATGCTGATAGCAAAATACGAACGTAGCGTGCAAGATCTATGGTGTTACGTTTCGTAATTTGTGTCTAATTCCGCTTAACCCGGGGCTAGGGGCCGTATGAACCCATGTACTTCAAGATCCTCATGGTGCTCATATGAACAGTCACAATCAAAGCGTGACCGAGATACACCATTCTCTAGATAACGACTTTAGAACGATTATTATGGATTAAGAATACTGATCAGCGATGCGGATTTTATATTTTTGGAACATCACGATGTCTTCTCGGCGTCATTGAAAACTGTTGACCGCTTCTCTCTTGCAGGAAACTAGCCTATGTTTATGTATACTATGATTGTCTTTTTTGAATTTGGTGTTAATTACAACACATATAAGGGAAGTGGGAAGAGGTGCCGACATACTGACTGCGTCACATGACTTCACAGAATAGTCTTCTGGTTAACCTATTCTAAAGCACATACCAAGAATCTAACGATTAATGATATGTGTTGTATCTCAGGTACGCTTTTATTGTACCTGTTCATGTGGCAACTTGGATGATATGACCACACAGCCCCTAGCACCGGCATAAGCGGTATTAGATACAAATCTAGAGAGCTATGATGGAAATGCTCTGACAACTCGTATACTGGTAATTGGTGAGCTGTTTCGCTGTGACAACTCGTACATTGAAGATTGGTGAGCTGTATCGTCATCAGATGTAAATGACGGCATTTAACACAAAAGACTAGCCTGTAAGGCCCGATGTCGACCCAGCATCAACTTCCCACAAATGCCAACATATATCAAAGACCAGAAGGTCTGTACAGGGGGCGGGCCTCGGGGACGAAACGTCCACCAGCAGAATCTCGCCATATACAGGAAAAAATTACAACACATATAAGGGAAGTGGGAAGAGGTGCCGACATACTGACTGCGTCACATGACTTCACAGAATAGTCTTCTGGTTAACCTATTCTAAAGCACATACCAAGAATCTAACGATTAGTGATATGTGTTGTATCTCAGGTACGCTTTTATTGTACCTGTTCATGTGGCAACTTGGATGATATGACCACACGGCCCCTAGCACCGGCATAAGCGGTATTAGATACAAATCTAGAGAGCTATGATGGAAATGCTCTGACAACTCGTATACTGGTAATTGGTGAGCTGTTTCGCTGTGACAACTCGAACATTGAAGATGTATACTGTTATATGGATATGGAATAGGTCTTTGGATTATGGACGCGGATATTCTTTAATGGACGACGGCTGAATTATGAATGACGGACTAAACGCTTGTATTCCTTGAATGCCCCAAAATGCCCCCTTTCGCTACTACTCGGACTGATGACGTCACCGATGACGTCACAGATGCTGTGGACATCTCTCAAATCGAGGTCTCCACCCCGAAGGCTACAAGATGACACCCCACAGGACGCATTTGGACCAAAGATGGTCCATCCCTACACCAAATACCTTCTTTCACTGCCCCGAAATGGCCACTTTGGGTACTACTCCAACTGATGACGTCACCAATGACGTCACAGATGACATGGACATGCCTCAAGTCGTGGTCTACTCCTCGAGAGCTTCACTTTCAAACCCCAAACGACGCATCCGGACGAAGGATGGTCCATCTCTACCCCAAATACCTTCCTTGACTGCCCCAAAATGCCCATTTCTCTACTACTCGTACTGATGACGTCACCAATGACGTCACAGATACTGTAGACATCTCTCAAATCGTGGTCTCCACCCCAAAGGCTACAAGATGACACCCCACAAGACGCATCCGGACCAAGGATGGTCCATCTCTACACCAAATACCTCCTTTCACTGCCCCAAAATGCCCACTTTGGCTGCTATTCCTACTGATGATATCACCAATGACGTCACATATGACGTGAACATTCCTCAAGTGGTGGTCTGCATCCCGAGAGCTACAAGATGATACCCAACACGACGCATTCGGACCAAGGATGGTCCATCACTACACCAAATACCTTCCTTCACTTCCCCAAAATGACCACTTTCGCTCTACTTGTAGCCGATGACCTCACAGATGCCGTGGGCATCCCTTCAAATCGGGATCTACACTCCGAGAGCTACAAAATGACACCTCTCATGACACATTCGGACCAATAGTGGTCCATCTCTACTCCAAACACACCCCCACGCACCCCCAGAATGATCACTTTAGTTACTACACCCGACTGCGCACGCGCAGATTGACGCGACTTGCCATAAAAAACACGCCATTCTGACTCTACCCCACAAAAGCTTTACTTTGACACCTCCCGCGATCCATTTGGACCCATGGTGGTCAATCTCTACCCCAAAACACCCCCACGCACCCCCAAAATGCCTGCTTTCTATACTAAGGCCAGACTGCGCATGCACATAATATTGAAAACAGCCGATACATTAGTCCAGTCGGATGCTCCTCCACGAGAGCTTCAAAATAAGACCTCATACGACACCATAGGACCATTAGGGGCTCACCTGGACCCCAAAACGTCTACCCAGTATGGACCTATCCACTGAGCCAGTAGGCCTATGAGGCTATATACAGACCTCTGTGAACTTTTCGAAAAATTACCTCCGAGTCCCCTCCCATCGTGTTCTACATGGTGAGACGTGAAAAACAAGACCAAACAACCCATATCACAGTGAACATGTGTGAATTTCCCAGTATGGACCTATCCCCCATAGCCAGTGTGGGCCTATATGGGCCTATATACAGACCTACCCTGTACTTTTCGAAAAATTTCACCGCTTAACCCCGAGACCCCTCCCATTGTGTTCTACATGGTGAGACGTAAAAACAAGACCAAACAACCCATAGTCAAATCCACCAAAACAAAATGACCACCCCCAAATCCCATACAGGCATTTTCTCCCAGGGTCCATACATGCACTCCATGCATTTTTCCTGTGGGACTACTTTCTGTCCGCGGAGGCAGACCGCATCACCGCCAGACCGCATCACCGCGGTTCAATTCGAGGTCAAAGGTTGCCGGAACTATAACGGCCTTGACGGCCTCAGAGGTCAAAGGCCGTGAATGGCCGCTTCCTATACTATAACCTGGAATCAAGATCATCAAGAGTTACCTCCCTGGAAAAAAAGCGTCAATCGGTCTTTTATATACTACTCACCTCAGTCAAGAAAGTTTAAACTAGACTGGATGTACATATTTAGGGCAGACTGACGTTCAACATAGCGAATAATTAGGTGATTTCATCTGTAAATTTTGAGCTACACGCTTTGATAACTTCATCAATTAAAGTATTTCATCATTTCATATGTATATATGATCAGATGACGGGCTATACGCCATACCAAATATCATTTCTTCTTCATCAAATAAAGCAAGAAAAACGCCTATTTGTCGTTGAATGTTGTATTTTATGTTCCAGATGACTTGTTGTAACAGTTTAACACTTTCTGTTCGAGTAACACAAATCCTCGCCCTTTAGGATTACTTTGGTACATACAGACACTCATCTATAATTATACAAGTTTAAGCCACGTACAGTGGATGTACTTATTGATGGATCACTGACGTGGATCTTAGTCCATAATACAGTGATTTTATCTCCAATGTTGTGTTTAATTCCGCTAGGGGCCGTATGGACCCATGTACTTCACGATCCTCACGGTGCTCATACGAACAGTCACAAACAAAGCGTGACTGAGATACATCGTTCTCTAGATGACAACTTTACAACGAATATTATAGATTAAGAATACTGATCAGCGATAAGGATTTGATATTTTTGGAACATCATGATATCTTGCCGGCATCATTGAAAACTGTTTACCACTTCTCTCTTGCAGGAATCTAGCCTATGTTCATGTATACTATGATTGTCTTTTTGAATTTGCTGCAAATACTATCTTGCAATGTGTGGCATCTTCTGAAACAGTTATTTAACAGAGTGTACAATGTCAAGCATGTCGTTTATGTAAAGTAGGAAAAGGATCGGCCCAAGTACACTTCCTTGAGGGATCCCACTGGTGATCTTGCATGCAATGTTCTTCTCGGCATGCAATACAACACACGGTTTTCTGTCTGCGAGAAGGCTGATAACCATTCCAACACTTTCCCGGTAATACCATACCCTGAGAGTTTTTTCTGTAATCTTGCGTGGGATACACAGTCGAAAGCTTTTCTGAAATCTACGAATATACAGTCAACATTTCCTCCAGAATCCAGAACTTTAGTCCAAATGTCCATCACCTCGAGAAGTTGAGTCGTGCGAGATCTACCCTGTACAAAGTCATGTTAACACGGCGGCAGCTGATTATTTTCAAAGATGTGCTTCACAATGGTGTCACGTGGAATCTGCTCAAAGTCTGCACTGATGTCATACTGACTGCTCGAACATAGATGTTGTTTTTCTCCTTTGAAGATGGGGGTTATATTGCCGAACTTCCAGCTCGTTGGTACTTGACTTTTATCCAGAGATTTCCTATATAAGGTGAACAGGGGCTTGGAAAGTTCCTGTATGGCTTCCTTGAGGAGACGTGGATTGATGGTATCTGACCCCGGTGACTTGCTGGTTTTCAGAGAATTTAGTTTGTCCCAGATATTCTTTTCTTTAGCCTGCAGGTCTCCCACTGGATTTCCAAAATTTCTGTCCACGAAACCTGTTACATTAGAGGTATCCTCGTTTGTAAAGATGGACGAAAAATAACCATTCAATACCTTAGCGTTATTTGAGGTAGTTGTGCCATAAGGTCCGGAACAGTCCTTTTCGGTTTCAGTTTCGATCTGGCATAACGGAAGAAAGCTTTGGGATTTTCTTTGCTCTGCCTTGTAAGCTTTCTCTCAAAATCCCATTGGGCTTTGCGGAACTCGGACTTTGCTTCATTTCTGGATCTCACATATTCCAGGGGATCTTGACTATCTCTTGTCCTTATATAGCTTCTATAGCTCCCATTTTTTACGTTCTCCTTGCGCACAGCTTTCTCATTAAAGCTTGGACAAACTTGGATATTTGTTGACATCCATTGGTTTGTATAATGTGCAGTAGGATAGTTGTAAGTAGTATATAAAGGGCAAATTAAGTCGTATTTATGCAAATGAGATGACGTCATCGATGACGTCACAGAGCTCTCGTCCAAACCGAAGCGAGTATTTTTTTCTCAAATCCGTCACAGAGCTCTCGTCCAATCAACAGCCATCCAAGGTCATTTCCGGGTCAAAGGTCAAAAATAGTTCTTTGACCTTTGTATTCCTCCGCGGTGATGCGGTCTGCCTCCGCGGGCAGAAAGTAGTCCCACGGAATATACACCCTGACTGGGGGGTTTTCCGCGGCCCGCTGACCTGTTTGTTGTTGTTGCCTTGGACTAACCCATCAGAATAGTACTTATTACGTTGTAGAGCTACGTATAGGCGTATATAACAGGTCGCTCTGCATCCTACACCTCCATTCCGGCGGAATGACGGACACCCATGCGTCTCGGATTTTACAGCATGCGATCGTGGTTAATTCATTCACGGGTTACCGAGCGGTGGTTCGGTCCATGTTTGCAGATGGCGACGACAACGAGGGGCGACGCCAGATCCTGAAAGAGTTCACAGAAGCGGTCCTTCAAAGAGTGCACTCGATGGAGAGGTGTGCCATCACTCACCACTACTGGACTATGACAGCCATCATTGATGCCCGGGCTATGGACCAAGAGCGCTCACGCCGGAACCAGCGACGGCTGGTTGGCCTAGTCATGGTCTGTGCCCTATTGACCCTGGCGCTGTGGCATTGACAGTGGGGCTATAAATACGAGAGACAGACACCGTGGGTGTCATTCACCGTTCGACATTGGATCAAGCATGTCACCGATCCTACGAGCCATCCTGCCCCTTACAACCCAGGTGGGGTTACACGTCTATGAAGATAAAGTCACCATCGTGGAAGATCGTGGAGATGTCCGTGGGTGGGGTTCGGAGTACACATCCACCACGGTTACCTTACACCGTGATGGTTGGACCAAATTCAAACAAGTGTTGTCTGGTGAGCTCGACGGAAACCTCATCCACCTCGAGGACGCCGACTACGTACACCGTGGACCTTTCTTTGCCCGTGTGGGGCGTTACCACGATCCTACGCAAAGCTTCACCCTAGACCCTGACCTGTGGACAGCCTTGGAGAAAGTGGTGCCTATTGTGGACCAGCTGTTTACACCGGACGAGCGATCATCAGACCAGTTGGGGTGGGCTCGTGCTATTGAGCACGCGCTGGCTGAACCCGATGAACAACTGTCTAGTCATGAACCAGACGACGAGGCTATTGACTATCCGGCTGAACTCAGTCAACCAACACAACGGTGTTAGAAACTTGTTATAAATAAACCATACTCTCCGGGTCCATCATCATTTTGTCACCATGAAGCCCTGGGAGAAGGTGTTGCATAACTTATACTACAGTCCCGACAGTCCGGCTGCGTATAGTGCATTGTCGGCTCTCTATCGAGCGGCCAAACCCCAGGGGATACAACGTGCCCAAGTCAGAGATTGGTTAAGAAAACAAGACACCTATACCTTACATCGAGCTGTCCGTCGCCATTTTCTACGCAACCGGGTCATCGTGGGAGGAATAGACGCCCAGTGGCAAGCGGATTTGGTCGATATGAGTGGCTTTGCCAAACACAACGATGGGAATCGATATATCTTGACGTGCATCGATATCCTATCGAAGTATGCGTGGGTGGTACCCATCCGGACGAAAACGGGGGCAAATCTCATAGCGGCGTTTAAAGACATCTTCAAGACCGGGCGCAAACCTTTGTATTTGCAAACCGACGAAGGCACGGAATTCCTCAACAGACCAATCCAAGCCTTTCTCAAGAAACAGAAGGTCTTCTTCTTCCATGCGTACAACGAGACCAAGGCTTCCGTGGTGGAAAGGTTCAACAGGACATTCAAATGCCGTATGTATAAATATTTCACCTATAAGAATACAAGGCGGTACATCGATGTTCTCCCGAAACTTGTGAGGGGTTACAATCGAGCCTATCATCGAAGTATAGAGAGAGCCCCCATTAACGTGACCCAACGCAATGAAGCCCAAGTCCGGCGTGTCTTGCACCCCATACAGTCGCAACGAGCACCGAAGGCGGTGTACAAGGTCGGGCACCCTGTACGGATCAGTAAAGTCAAGGGCAAGTTCGAGAAAAGTTACTTGCCCGACTGGAGCAATGAGCACTTCCTGATTAAACGGCGCCTACCCCGACAGCGGCGAGTCTATGAACTGGAAGATCTTCAAGGGGAACCGTTGCTAGGCACGTTTTACGAGATGGAATTACAGCCTGTCGTAAAAACACAGCAAGACTACTACACGGTGGAGCAGATTTTGAAAACGGAACGTCGACGTGGCAAACTGTTTCATTTCGTGAAATGGCAAGGCTGGCCCAGTTCCTTCAATTCCTGGGTCGCAGCCAACCAGGTGAAACGACTATAAAGCCAGACACCACTACCGTCATCCTTCATTCCACGGTCGACCATGAACACGGCGCAACCGTCTCTGAACACAGCGTCTCCCAAAACGCGCAAAGCGCAAGTAGGCTTTGTGGTGATATTGCTAACCCTGCTGAGTGTGTTGTACGGAGGTGTATTTTACGACGTAGCCTATGTCAGCACGTTACTTAACCAATTGAGAACACCAGCCATCAGTGAAACCGGTCTACAGAGAGCACCAGTCAACCCCGTATCGAGCCCAGTCATCACCACACCCCGTGTACAAGCCACAACGAGCTCCACACCAAGCTCCACACCTACACCAAGTACACCTACTACGTCTGAAGACCCACCGGATTTCATCCCTCACAGTCAACAGACATCGACGACCAACGTTGTACCCACCACCACCATCATCATCCCTGACAGTGAACACACAACGACGACCGACGTTGTACCCACCACTCCAGTTCACTCGTACCAAATTTACAAGAGCGGGTTACCACGACAGCGGATACACCTCCAACCATGGACCCCCGTTGGCAGCATCCCTTCACTTGCGTCATCGCAGGACCGACGGGCTCCGGAAAAACGCACTTCGTCAGGAAGCTCCTCGAACACGCCGACAGCATGATCACTCCACCCATTGCCCGAGTCGTGTGGTGTTACGGAGAATGGCAGGCAGCGTATGCAGCAATGCCCCATATCACGTTCGTGGAAGGCCTACCCAATCTGGTGGTTCTTGGTGGTTGGTGGTTCTGGATGATCTCATGGCGGAGACGGACAGTCGGGTCACCCAACTCTTTACCAAAGGCAGCCATCATCGACGGCTCAGCATCATCTACATTGTGCAGAATCTGTTCAGTAAAAACAAAGAACATCGGAACATCAGCTTAAATGCCCACTACATGGTGGTCTTCAAAAACCCGAGAGATACCACTCAACTGCTGCACCTGGCGAGACAGATGTACCCTGGACGCACTGCGTTTGCGTTGGAAGCCTTTAAAATGCGACCACCCCTCAGCACGGGTATATGCTCTTCGACCTGAAGCAAGCCACCCCCGATCACCTTCGACTACGCACCGGCATCTTTCCCGGAGAGACTCACCACGTGTACACGCAAAAATAATGTAAACACACCCACAGTGGCTCCCCCAGCTGGGGTGTGTGTGTGTTTTGATGATGAGGATAATAAAAAGAATGAATACCACATCATGGTTGATTTTGTCTCTGTTCTCTGAGATACATAAAAAGGGTAGGGTTGTGGGTTCTGGCATTAGTTGTACATGATGTCTGCGCGAGTACGGAAGCACGCCCCGACGCTCCGTGTATTGAAGAAGGCCCTACCCGAGTTGGTTCGAACCATTGTACGCGGTGCGGACCCTGACCTTGTACGCTGTCTGTGCGAGATCGGGTACAACCTGTTAAAAGGCAACGTACCACTGACTCCGGCTCAGAAGACCAAGTTGACCAAGCATAAGACAGGTCTCCGAACCTTAGTCCAGAAGCAAGTCTCTCAAACACAAAAGAAAAAGGTGTTACAGAAAGGTGGATTTCTCGGGGCCATCTTAGCACCGTTGGCCGCTTCCGTGTTGGGTCCAGTATTGGGTGGACTCTTCGGCCGACAATGAACCACACGAAAAAAATGGTCCTCGTCGAACCTCGGCTCCTTCAAAACCTCCAATCGCCCTACCCCGTACCTTCTACGGTGAAGACGATAAACACCCTCGATGAAGAGATGCGTCAGATCTTACAACGACCGGGGTTAAGCGATAGTGAGAAAGTACAACAGTACAATGAGACGCTTCAGCGGTACATGACGTTCATGGACCAATACAAAACCCTCTCTACTCCAGCACCACCACCACCACCACGCGACACACCACCGACCTCAGCACCGCTCCAACAGCCTTCATTACCAGGGGTACCGCCCACAGCCCCACAGTGGGTCGAAGACGAAGTCCTGAAGAGTGTACCTGCATCGTTCAAGAAACAAGGTGGCCTGGTATTACAACGGATGAAACAGAATCCTAACATGACTTGAAATGATAAAGGTGAACTCCTGGTACAGAATCAGGTGGTTTCCGGGACCCACATGACGGATTTAGTGAATGACCTGATGCGTCAACGCAGGTCGCACACGAACCCTCGAGGACGGGAGGTCTTCGCTCAAGGCTTGAAAGACATGCATGTATCACAGGAATTGGTGGGGAACCCCCAGCGCTGGGCCTTTATGCAATCACCCAGTCGTGCACGACGACTCTCACCACAACCTTGGGAACCGGAGTCACCCCCCAAATCACCACCACGGCGGGCACCTACTTTTTCACCCCTTTTACCACGCCACCCCCTGCAACCACCAAGAGCTAAGTCACCGCGACCATCACGACGATTAGCGCCTAAGGGCTGGGAGAAGTATTAAAATCAACAACAGCAGCAGGAAAGCTCAGTCATCATGTTTTACCTCACCCTACCGAGTAACAGCTCGGCTGATGTGTTTCCTGACAACACCTTGACCAAGTACGTGACCCAGTTACCGCAACCGTTGCATTTACCTGGACGCTGGGAATGTGGACTCGTGGATATCCAATACCCTTACTCGTGGTACAACGTGCGAGCCAATGAAGTATGGTACGAGGTGACCTACGAAGGACAAGAAACTCGACTCAAACTACCCGAAGGTCAATACGATACCCCCAAGGAGTTCATGGGTGGACTGAGAAGTCTGATGCATTATAAGTCTCTACGAGACGTCACGAATACTTCAAAACCCATCAAATCTTTCCCCTTCAAAAATCATGTGGACTTCGATTACAACGCACACAACGACAAGGCCAATCTCACGCTCAGCCCCAACGTGAGTGTCGAACTCAGTCCTACCCTACAGCAAATATCTACGGGTCTCGATCTACGGGGGTACGCTGGCCCCACCGGCGAGAGAGCCCACATCCCGATGAACATGCGTGGTGGTATGTATGGCCTGTACATCTACTCGGACGTGGTCGATGCACACATTGTCGGCGACAGCAACGTACCTCTACTGCGCGTCTGCCCGGTGAAAGGCACGTATGGAGCTCAAGTCACTCACAGTTTCAGGCATATCGTGTATCTACCGGTCAGTCAGACCGATATTAGCTCCATCGTCATCGATATAAGAGACGACACCGGTCAACCGATTGCATTCGAACGTGGGAAAGTGATGACGACACTTCATTTCCGTCAAGTCCGAGCGGTTCACTTTGCATAATGAAGGTGCCTTATCAATGCCATACAGCCAGTTACGTCGATCATTACACCAAACAGGCCGGGGGTAACTTTCCTGTCTTTGCGGGTACACGCATGCAACGAGGACATGGGCTGGGGAACATACTCGGGAGCATCGTCAAAACGTTCCTGCCCTTGGTGACGCGTGGGGTCAAAGCGATCGGCAAACAAGCGGTGCGCAGTGGACTGCAAGTCGCGGGTGATGTCTTGGGCGGTGCGGCACCCAAAGAAGCACTGAAACGTCGCGCCAAGGAAGCAGGAGGCGCCTTGGTCACCAAAGCACAACGCACCGTAGGGAATAAAAGACCTGCATCACGGAGACCACGCACCAGTCGACGACCGATCCAGCGACGACGCACATCGAAGATCAAGGATATCTTTTCTTAAAGATGGCTTTCATCCATGCCGAGTCGTGTCCTTCTACCAACAGTGAATTTGATTTATGGACCGTCCCACCTACTCAGACCATTGCCGAAGAGGGTCAATGGGTGGAACATCTGCCCCTTTCCAGCATTACAGCCACAGGCCCCATTGAATTCACCATCACCAACGCAGATACGACCTACCTGGATTTAGCCCATACGTACCTATATGTGAAAGCTAAAATCACCAATAAAGATGGGTCAGTCCTCAAAGCAGATGCACCCGTGGGTCCAGTGAATCTCTGGCTTCATTCGCTATTCCAGCAAGTGGATATAGCCCTGAGTGATAAACTGGTGAGCGCCTCGACCAACACCTACCCGTACCGAGCCTACATCGAAACGCTGTTATCCTACGGGCGTGACGCTAAAAAGTCGTATTTGACAGCCCCGTTGTTCTACCGAGATACCCCAGGCAAGATGGAAGCGAGTCCTGATAATGACGGCTATACGGAGAGAGTGGATGCCACAGCAGAGAGTCACTCGGTCGATATGATGGGACGGCATGCGGACTTATTCATGCAGGACCGATACCTCTTGAATGGAGTACCTGTCAAAATACGACTAGTGCGCGCAACGCCTGCGTTTGCCTTGATGGCCCCGACTGAGGACCTCGAGTATAACATTGTCATCCAAGAGGCAAGTCTGTTTGTACGCAAAGTGAAACCGAGCCCAGGTGTACAGTTGGGGCACATCAGAGCCTTGGAGAAAAAACCAGCCCAGTACCCGATTCGACGAGTACAGACCAAGGTCTTTTCCGTTCCTAAAGGCAATATGATTGTCAATCAAGAAAACCTGTTCCTGGGGGATTTGCCCAAGCGTTTAACCCTAGCCTGTGTGGAGAACGTCAGTTATAATGGGACTCTCTCGAGGAATTCGTTCAACCTAAAAGCGTTCAACATCAATTTCGTGGCCCTGCATGTGGATGGCCAACAGGTACCGGCACGCCCCTTACAACCTAATTACATCCGGTGCTATCTAAACCTCTTCACAGCAACTGGCCAAATCAACCAAGACGAGGGAAATATGATCAGTCAAGACGATTTCGGCAGAGGGTACACCTTGTTCTGTTTCGATCTCACTCCCACCTTAGACAACGATCATCAACTGAGTCTCGTCAAGAAAGGCAACTTACGCTTGGAACTGCATTTCGGGACACCTTTACCGAAAACCATCAATGTGATTTGCTACGCTGAGTTTGACAACATCATTCAAATCGATAAAAGCCGTAACGTCCTGTGTGACTTCGCCACCTAACATGGATACAGACCAGATACGCACCGTGCTGGAGAATGATCCAGGGACACGCATGGTCTTTCAAGCAGTGTTCGCCCGAGACGTGTTCCCATTAGACCGTGTGTATCCGGCTGCTTACGTCCTGAATACAGACCCGATGGAGCGACCCGGTGAACACTGGGTGGCCGTGTACTTGACAGAAGAGCAGGGCGAATACTTTGATCCGTACGGCCTACCACCCCTCCATCCCGATTTAACAGACTTCATGGATCAAGGCACAGAGACGTGGTGTTGGAATACTAAAACGTTGCAAAGCCTGGACAGTATGGTGTGCGGCCAATATTGCTTGTTTTACCTATACCATCGATGCCGGGGAAGACCCTTATCTACCATCGTACAGATGTTTGACGAGTACCCCAAGGCCGAGGACCGAGATGTACTCGTATATGACTGGGCCGCCCATCATTTCAATGTACAAGTCCCGTTCTGGGCTTGAATTCTTTCAATGTACACACGCCCGCTGTTCTGGGCTTCAGTTTACAAGCCCCCTGTTCTGGGCTTCAGTTCTTCCAATGTACAAGCCCCTTGTTCTGGGCTTCAGTTTTCACGTGGTTGTTCTCACGTTGTTGTTGTTACTGAATAAAAAAAAGAGATCTCACCAAAAAACCCTGTCTTGTGTGTTTTATTCATAATGCCCAATGTGGAGATTCAGTCAAACTGAAATCAGTGGTATAGGATGGGGCCAAACTGTAACCCATCAATGCTAGAATGCAAGAGCACTATAGTAAAATAGAGAGCCAATGAAATCAGCCCACAGACCAAGTACGTGTTTTTGTCTAGGTTTGGAGCGGGCATTTCATTGAGGTACGTGTAAAGGAAGACGGTGAGTGAAGACTCGTCCAACACGTATAGATTAAGTTTATTACTATAAGTTATATGAGCATAATGCATGAAACTGGTTTTGAACACCGTATTAGCCAATCAGTGGCCTAGAATGGAGCCAAATCTAACCCATCCATGTCCAGAAAACATTACCCGGGTGTACAAGAACCCGGTTGTAGGCGCGGACGTAGGCGAAAGCACACCGTGAGTACCCCAATTCGATTGGCTGATTGTTCGACCGCTGATTGCTTCTTTTTCTCGATCGCTCATTGGCTCTTTTTCTCTACATCTGATTGGTCCAAATGGAACTGCCCATCCTTCCCAGGTTCATTTACAATCCCCTTTTCTTTGACCTTTTGATCCGACATGCATCTGCGCACTGCCGGACAACCCCGCGCACTTCCGGAGAACGCGCGCGCGCGCTGCCGCCGCGCCGGGCCGGGCCAGGGTGCGGGCCGGGAAAGTTGGAGGTAGTGTTTGAGCATTCTGAAAAACCGGAAGTGACGTGACTTGCGCAGACCCACCCCACCACGTGAATGTTAGTCCAGGTGGATGCTCCCCCACCTAGGCTTCACATGGATACCTCACTCGACCCAATAGGCCCATGAGGGGCTGGCCTAGACCCCAAAAACGTCTATGTCCATACTACGGCCAGGCTGCGCATGCGCAGAATGACCCTATGTCAAACCCACATCCACGCCATCAGAGACTCCCTCACATAGGCTTCACATGGATACCTCACATGACCTATTCGAACCGTGAATAGCCCATCTCTACCCCAAACACACACCCACATTCTCCCCCCCCCCCAAATGCCTGCTTTCTATACTACAGCCAGGCTGCGCACAAAATTTCTGCACCTTTTATAGTGCTGGGTTGCTAACCAGTTGCCAAGCCAATGACGTAAAATTCTACGGCTAAACGAAAATGCCGAATTTTGATTGGTCAATAATTACAATTCTGCAAACGTGGTGACGTAATATACTCGACAACTGATGCAGACAGAGCAGACAGCAGGCTGAATGAAAGCGCACTTTACCAAAACGTATACATGCAATTTCGAGGCAAAAATTATACAAAGTTCCGATGAATCGTTGGCAGAACCAGATATCATACGAAAGCCTGTATCCTGAACTTTCCATGGATATAATTATATGCCAAAAAGAACTCTTTATAGACGAAGATGGAAAAGTTATCGCTCCCGAACTTGTGCGAGACATGTGCACGAAAACTACATGCAAAATCAGGCATGTGTTTCTCATCGCATGGGCGGAAACAAATGCCGATCTAAGGAAAAATATTACCTCGAAGGCAGCAACCGAGTTAGCAAGGTAAGCCTGAACAATTATATTTTCAATGAATACAAGGTTGTCTTGAGAAATATATCTCAAAATATGATTAATTAATGATTTTCCATCATGACAAACGAACACCGGCTTCCAACAAATATGGCGGCGGGTATTCGAAGCTCGAAGTCAGAAAATTGCCAAACTTCAAAAATTCAGATCTCATCAACCAGAACGTCTTATGTGCTGACAGTTCATGACTATATCGTAAAATATATATACTTCCTAACCTTAGTTGGATTCGTCATGAAATCATTTAGAAATAAGTAATTCGAGCACTTTTTGTGACATAGCAAAACGAAGATGACAGCCGTTTCCCTATACGCTGCAAAACCGGCTCCACTATAAAAATCCATATCTCCGTAAATATGAAATGTCCAAACTTTTTACGTCAAGACAATATTCTCTTATATGTGTACTTCCTATTTCCCGCAGGAATTTATGCAATATAAATTCTTTCCGCGATAAACTTACAATTTACTGGCAATGGTAACGAAATTCTCCGTCTCAATTTGAGCTTCTTGTACGTCGGCGGAACGCCAAGATCAAAGAGCGCGTGCTGCAACGTAGCAGAGCACGCGAGGGTCTAAATACGTTTGTTTACATATAGCAGCTGATCGTGTCTGATATATAACAAACAATACCTTATAACAACAGTACTTTCCGTAATATCTGAATAGTTGATACTCGACCAAGAATTAATTATGACAGAAAAATTATCTCAGATAAATTTTCGCCCTATTCATAGAAGTATTATTTCAGATAAATTTCCGTCACATCAATTTCCGTCACAGTACTTTGTGTGGGTTGAAAGAGGCGTGACCTTTGTACATGTCTAGACTTGTTTGTGTGTGTTGATGTACTGGGGTTTTTCCCGGCTGGCGGTCAGCATGGCGGCTAGTTCGCCATGTTGGAAATCAACATGGCGGCTAAGGTTAACATGGCGGACTAGTCCGCCATGTTGGAAAATGGCGTCATTTTAGTCCGCCATGTTGGAAAATGGCGGCATTTTAGTCCGCCATGTTGGAAAATGGCGGCATTTTAGTCCGCCATGTTGGAAAATGGATGTCCGCCATGTTGGAAAATGGCGGCATTTTAGTCCGCCATGTTGGAACATGGCGGCATTTTAGTCCGCCATGTTGGAAAATGGCGGCATTTTAGTCCGCCATGTTGGAAAATGGCGGCATTTTAGTCCGCCATGTTGGAAAATGGCGGCATTTTAGTCCGCCATGTTGGAAAATGGCGGCTAATGGCGGCCTAGTCCGCCATGTTGGAAAATGGCGGCATTTTAGTCCGCCATTGTTGTAGAAAAACGTATAAAAGGGGGTGATGTTTAGTGGTTGGGTGTATTCATTGCACTACCCTGCGGAGCTCTCTGACCTACCTGACCTGCCTGCCTGCCTACCAGCTTGTTCTCACCAGCCTGCCTGTATGAGACGTGGAGAAGATTTTCCAGGGGACCCAGCAGCACCTCCGGTTGAAGTCTTGCCTGAAGACGAGCGTGTGAGGGACATTTATCAACGACACTGGAATACCATACGCCATTGTTTTCATCGGCATCGCCCGATATTGGACTTATATAATTTCCGGTTGGAAGAAAACATCCGTCTACGTAGCTACGTGGAAGCTGTCCTCAACGACCAAGATACAGCTTTCAAGTTAAATCTCACTTTTGGATACATCCTTCGCCATAAAGAGACAGACCAGCTCCGTTACTTTTATCCCAGCAATAATACCCGGGTGTTTGACCAGCCTTTCACCATTATCCATCAACCATCTCTGGACACGGTACTGGAAAAATTAGAAAACTTGGATAGTTTGGAGTGGATACGACAACAACGCCCCAACACAAAATGGCAAGTGGAGATGGCAACCAATGTTACGTTTTACGTCACTAAAATGATCGACCACCCTATCGGCGCTCCCATTCATCTCCCGGACTGGTTGAAACACAGAGAAGGCATGTACGCTTTAGTAGGTGGAAGTAGTGGGCCCTACACTGATCGGAAATGTTTATTCCGCTGCCTGGCTATCCATCTCAACAAACGTCCACCCAGAGATTGCGACAAATTGGCCAACTGCTATTGGGAAGACTACTTACGTGAAAAGAACATGGAAAAACAGCACTTCCGCGGGGTCCCGTTATCACAGCTAGATGTGGTGGAAAATTTATTCCACGTCAACATTGTCGTATACAAATTAGAGCAACACGTGGATGATGACAACACCGATGACCCACAACTCACCGCCCGACTCGTACAGCGTTCCCCGGGAAAATACGACACAACCATGACATTGAATTTGTACGAAACGGACACTGGCGGGCATTTCTCGTACATCACGAACATCAACAGGTATGCCCAGTCCTACATCTGTAGTAAATGCCAACGCGTGTTTGACCGCTCTGGGCTTTTACATCGACACGAGAAAATTTGTGACCAGACCACCAAACGGAAATTCCCCGGCGGCGTATTCCACAACACTCCGACTATCTTTGAAGACCTGGCAGATGAGGGTATTGACGTCCCCATGGACCAGCGTTGTTTCCCGTACAGAGCGTGCTATGATTTTGAAGCCCTATTAGAACCCATGGAAAAGGTATCGGCTAAAACTCAATGGACTCAGCGTCACATTCCTTTGAGTGTGAGTATTCACACCAACGTACCCGGTTACGACACGGCCCCGGTGTGTTTCGTCTCTAACGGGGACCCCCATGAACTGATTACACGAATGATGGACTACCTTGAAACTCTCAGTCAAGTCAGTGCGGCACATCTCGCGTCGACTATCTACCGTGATGTATTAGCGGCACTTGATGCGCGTATTCCAACATTGAATGGGGAGGAGGAGGAGGACGATACCGATGACGAAGACGAAAGTGAGGAACGCAAACCACCGAAACCCTATGCGCAGAAACTGAAACTGCGTTTATTGGAATACATGAACCAATTACCCGTCCTTGGATTTAACTCGGGCCGCTATGATTTGAACTTAATCAAAGAATTCTTGTACCCGTACCTCGCTAAAGCTGGGAATGTGAAATTCATTATTAAGAAGACCAACAATCACGTGGCTCTATCCACAACTTCACTCCGATTCTTAGATGTACGGAATTAGCTGGCGCCGAATTACAGCTATGAACAGTGGGTGAAAGCGTACGACTGCGCGGAGAGGAAAAGTTGCTTTCCCTACAACTACATGACGAGTCTCGAGCGTCTGGACGAAACCCAGTTACCACCCCAGGAGGCATTTTACAACGATCTCAAAGGAGAAGCATTATCTACCACCCTGTATACCGAACTGCAACAGGTGTGGGTGCGTGAAGGAATGCAAACTCTCCGGGATTTTCTCATCTATTACAACAATTTGGATGTCATCCCTTTTCTGGAAGCTACTGACAAAATGTACACCTTCTACCGAGATATGGGTGTCGACGTATTCAAAGACTGTGTTAGCATTCCCGGTCTGACCCTGCGGTATCTGTTCCAGGATTTACCCACGTTCTTCGCTCTCGTCGATAAGAAAGACGCCGACATGTTTGACTGTTTGAAGGGAAATATCGTAGGCGGCCCCAGTATTATATTCCATCGGTACCATGAGAAACAGCTGACCCATATCCGAGGAGAAAAATTGTGTGAGAAAATAATAGGATTCGACGCCAATGCCCTGTACCTATCGTGTTTGAGTAAACCTATGCCGGCCGGTCATTATACGCGGTGGCTTCCTGAGGGTGGAGAATTCAGAGCTCAACGATCTACGAAACATCAAGCAGAACAATGGTTGGATTGGGAAAGTCAGCGACGAGGCGTTACTATCCGTCACCAAGCCAACCACACGGAAAAGCGAATTGGAGATCGGCGCCTTCCCGTGGACGGATTTGCTATCATCAATACAGTACCGACCGTGTTTCACGGAATTTCACGGCTGTTATTGGCACGGTCATGAGTGTTCGTTCGCGGGAGGGCGCTACCCTTACGAAATGGAAGTATACCCGCAGTAGAATAGAAGTACAGTGGCAGTAGCAGCTGAAAGTATAATGGCAGTATGACAGAAGTATATACTGCCAGCATACTTTCATGAGATTGTTTTTCTCAAGACAATTGGTTGTATGTTAGACTGAATTTGTGAGTTGTAGAAGTGTTGCAGAAGTATGGTAGAATCATGGTGGCAGTATGCTGACATTATGTTAATTAAGCTGCTGTAACCCTTCACAAAAGTATGGAGGCAGTGTTATGGCAGAGGGCTGGCAGCATAGACAGAAGTATATGGCCAGTATGGTAGAAGTAGAGTGGAAGTGTGCCTGCATCATAGTGGCAGTAGACAGGCTGAAGTATAGCAGCAGTATAAGATTGCCCCGTATACAAAGTGTGGCCTAAATAAAAATGGTATTTACAAGCATCCTCCTTCAGGAAAAATTGACACATGCATGTATCATACACACATGAATGGTGGATATTACTACATTATAACATGGACATACGATGTATTATAACATGGTAGGCCTAAACATGTTTTGGGGTGTAATTAAACTGATTGGCCTGGCTGATACCGCCCCCTATATTCTCACCATGATAAATTTTAGATCAGACATGCCATAATGTTGGCCTCAGTATGTTTGAAAAATATACAGTATTGGAAAAATATGGGGAATGTAATGAAAGGGGAATTCTTCCCATTGGCATCTAATATATTAATGCTACTTACATGCATCAGTTCATGAACAAAGCTGTACAGAGAAAAGAGGCATACTGCATAGATCTGCTCTCCATGTGCCATACACAGCAACTTTGTGCTCACTGGAGGGAAATTCAGTTGACCTGTTTTTTAAATTAATGAGGAATTCCTATCCCAGCATTCCTCTCACTGAAGTATAGCAGCAGTATAGTTTCAAGTCAAAAGCCTTTTTTGATAAGGACAAGTTGTAGCAGTATAACAACAGTATACACCTGATATATTCAAATTTGCTCAAGTATTGGCAGTATACCAGAAGTATAGAATTTACATTTTATGTGACCAAGTTGTAGAAGTATAGCAGCAGTACACAAAGCAAGAGTGTAAGTGCCAGAAGTATAGTGGCAGTATAAAGAAAAGAGCTGAAATTGCACAGAGTTTCAGAAGTATGACCGCAGTAGAGGGGAGGTCTGTGGAAGTATAGTGGCAGTGTATACTTCCACAGAAGTATATACTGCTCTTCCGTAAGGGTATAACGAGCGCCGTGGACTGACCCCGGCCGCCTTACGTGAAGAAGTACAGCAGAATCGAGATTACATTTGTGGACTGGGCTATGCCTATGAACAGCTATGGGAATGTGAATTCCACCACATGCAACGTCGTCAACCTGAGTTATACTCGTTCTTACACGCTCACGACCGACTACTGGATTATCGGACTGTTATCACCATGACCGACATCCTACGCACTGTTGAGACGGGAGACCTCTATGGATTCGTGGAATGTGATCTGCACGTCCCTGACCACTTGAAAGACACGTTTGGCGAATGTCCGCCCATCTTCAAAAACACCGAGGTGAGTCGAGATGATATCGGAGCCCATATGCGCGCATACGCTGAAGAACACGACTACCTAACCCGACCACAGCGTATGTTGATCGGCAGCATGTTTGGCGAAAAAATCTTGCTCGGTACCCCTCTGCTTCAGTGGTATATGCCGCACGGACTGGAAATTACGAAAATATACCAAGTCATAGAATTCACCTCCCAGGCTTGTTTTGAGAAGTTCGCGAACGACGTGACTACCGCCCGTCGCCAAGGAGACGCTGACCACAGTAAAGCCATCATCGGGGAAACGACGAAATTACTTGGGAACAGCGGATATGGAAAAACGGTAACGAACCAGGACCGTCACGTGACCGTGAACATTTGTACCACGAAACAAGCCCGCAAACGCGTGAATTCGCCGCTATACCGACGCATGGAGATGACTGACGACACCACCTACGAAGTGACGTCAGCCAAAAAGACCATCACCTATAACCTGCCGCCCCAAATAGGATGTATGGTGTACCAGCTGGCCAAACTGCGAATGCTGGAATTCATATACGATTTCAAGGGTGTGTATTTCCACCAATCAGACTGGCAATTGATAGAAGTGGATACCGACTCAGCATACATGGCCGTTTCCAGCCCGGACTGGGAGTCACTCGTCAAACCAGAATTACGTGCACAATATATATGGAAAGCCATCAGTGTCATAACCTCTGGTTTTCCATACGTGGTAATTCGATTTTCCACGCGTGGAAATTCCATTATCCACGCGTGGAAAATACAGCCAATGGTTTGACTTGTAATTACCACGTGTGGATATTTCGACCAATTATTCAATCAGGAAATACCACACGTGGAAATTATTTACCACGCGTGGAAAATATCCACCAATGATAGAACTGGAAATACCACGTGTGGATATTATTTACCTCACGTCGTATTTATCACCCAATCATTGAATTCGGAAATACGACACGTGGTAAATAATTTCCACACGTGGTATTCCCATTTATCCACGCGTCGAAATTTTATTTTACCCAGCCAATGAATGAGAGCTTAACAAAGAAAGCTGGTCCCTTCAGAATGACGGAAATCGACAGTTTGCGGCAAATGTGTTCGTCCAGCTGGAACAGACAATCTGCAACAGGACACTGTCAATTTCATAAAATACAGGTACCGTACGTGTAGCAAACTTTAATAAGTTTTTTGTTGAGCAGTGCAGGAGTTCCACCTGAGGCTGAGTCGTATAGGTCGACGACCGTACGACAGATAAGACAGGGTCAAAGTGCGTGTATCTGCTTTCTGTAAGCATTGGTTTGAGTGGTAGATTCGAAAATAGAATTACCACGTGTGGAAAAGAGAATTACCACGTGTGGAAATTATTTACCACGCGTCGTATTTCCGAATTCAATGATTGGGTGATAAATACGACGTGTGGTAAATAATTTCCACACGTGGTATTTCCAGTTCAATCATTGGTGGATATTTTCCACACGTGGTAAATAATTTCCACGTGTGGTATTTCCAAGTTAAGTAATTGGTCGAAATATCCACACGTGGTAATTACAAGTCAAACCATTGGCTAGATTTTCCACGCGTGGAAAATCGAATTACCACGTGTGGAAAACCAGAGGTTATGACACTGATGGCTTTCCATAAATATGAGACGGAACGGGACCAGTGGCTACCCCGACGCGACCACTACACCTACGACAAGCGGACGCCCGGCCTGTTTAAACTAGAGTGGAGCGGTGATGCCATGATCGCCCTGTGTTCGAAAACTTACTTTTGTGACGGTGATGACAACAAATTCAGTTGTAAGGGGGTGAGTCGACGCGACTCCAACATCAGCAAGGCCCTGTACCTGAATGTCCTCCAGAGCCAGGCCAGTGCGAGTGGCACTAACCGAGGTTTCCGTATCATCGACCACCAGATGCGCTCGTATACCCAGGAGCCGTATACCCTTCACATACTTTTACCCCAAGCGCAAAGTCCTGCCCGATGGTGTGACTACAACCTATCTTGACATTTAGAGTGATAAATACGAACACTGCGAATATTCCACTGGACTAACGAACTGTTCTATAATTCAATTTTTATGGGTACCAAACGCCTTTGATAAGACAGTTATATGTTCTTTGAGTACTGATGATATTGCACCGGACTAACGAATTAACTGTTGTATATAGGTTCAATAATTCAATTCAATTTTATGGGCACCAACCGCCTTTGATAAGGCACCCCCTGTTCTGGGCTTCAGTTTTCACATGGTTGTTCTCACGTTGTTGTTACTGAATAACAAAAAAAAGAGATCTCACCAAAAAACCCTGTCTTGTGTGTTTTTATTCATAATGCATAAATGCCCAATGTGGAGATTCAGTCAAACTGAAATCAGTGGTGTAGGATGGGGCCAAAATGTAACCCATCAATGTTAGAATGCAAGAGCACTATAGTAAAATAGAGAGCCAATGAAATCAGCCCACAGACCAAGTACGTGTTTTGGTCTAGGTTTGGAGCGGGCATTTCATTGAGGTGCGTGTAAAGGAAGACGGTGAGTGAAGACTCGTCCAACACGTATAGATTAAGTTTATTACTATAAGTTCTATGTAGCGCGCTGCGGCCGGGGGAAACCCCCCAGGCAGGGTGTACATTCCGTGGGACTACTTTCTGCCCGCGGAGGCAGACCGCATCACCGCGGAGGAATACATGGAACTATTTTTGACCTGCAAAGGCTATCTATTGTCCCGGAGAGGGCCGGACATTGCCGGAGATGACACCGGACGTGCCGCCATCTTGAACATACGTGCCGCCATCTTGGATATGGCCCATAATGCACCGGGGCAAAATACTCGCTTCTGATTGGACGAGAGCTCTGTGACGTCATCGATGACGTCATCTCATTTGCATAAATCCACGGGAATTTGCACTTTATATACTACTACCGTAACGTCTCCACCTAGCCAACTGATTACAACTTTATTAGCACATAGCTGTTCTTGCATCAACCGTGGTAGAGAGAACAAAGCGTTGCATTCGAAACTGTCATGGTTCGGCTTTGTCAGATGAACCAGGACTAAGATTTTTCTAAAAAAAGACAGTATATGATTGTTCAATGTTCTTTTCAGTGAGCAGAACAGGGCAACCGAATGCAACCAATGATGAAAATGTGTTCATCCAGGCCAGCAAGTCACGGCATATGGAAATTATAAGGCGGTTTTAGCTTCCACAGAATCTCACCCACTCTACTCCTAATAGTCCAGCGAGTATCAGTATTAGGAAACGGACCAATCTGGTCGCATTGAAACTGTTCTCTGATGACGTCACATTCGGTTAGAAAAAGGCATTTGGGTGGACGTTTTGGGGTTGAAGTGGGTCATCCCTGGTTCAAATGGGCCGTGTGAGGTGTCACATTGAAACGCTCGTGGGATAGCGATCGACTTGAGTGGTTTGTAGTGGAACTGCCGTCAATCTGCGCATGTGCAGTCGGGCAGTAGTAGAGAAAGAATGTTTGATTGGGCGTTTTGGGCTGGAGGTGGACCATTCGTGGTCCAATCGGTTCGTGTGAGGTGTCATGTTGAAGCGCACCTGGGGGAACATCAGACTGGGGTGGTTTTTATTGGAAGTGCCGCCAGTAGTAAAGGGCATTTGAATAGACGGTTTTGGAACGAGGTGGACCATCCATGATCCAAACGGGCCGTGTGGGTGCCATCTTGCAACCCTTTTCGGGTAGAGTCAGACTGATGTCGCCGTCAATCTGCGCATGAGCAGTCGGACAGTAGTAGAAAAAAAAGACATTTCAATAGACATTATGGGGTCGAGGTGGACCATTTACTGTCCAAATGCATCGTGTGAGGTGTCATATTGAAGTGCTCGTGGGAGAGAGTCAGGCTGATGTGGTCTGTAGTGGAAGTGCTGTCAATCCGCGCATGCGCAGTCGGGCAGCAGTAGCGTCGGGTGTGTTTACATAATAGTATGGTGTGTATCAGATGCATCATCGACTGCTCTTGTCCAATCAGAAGCCGTCATTTTATGTTGCATCTGTCAGGGTCCCTCTTATCCGCTTGACATATCTTCGGTTGTTCCTGTCCAATCAGAATCCGCTATTCGGAATGTCAATCTTCGGCCATACTATTATGTAAACACACCCAAAGCGGCTCCCCCAGTGTGGGTGTGATGTGATGGAGGAATACTAAAATACATCTGTGAACGTGTTGATCTTTCTTTCTCTCAACTGTCTGCGTATGGGACTAGGTACAGAATCTAGGGAACTTACTCCCTAGCGTTAGACTGACGGCAGTTTCACTGCAACCACAGTCAGACTACTCCACGAGTCCTTCCAGATGACACCTCACACGGCTCATTTAGATCACGGATGGTTCATCTCTGCCTCAAAACGCCCATTCAAATGCCCTTTTTTACAACTACCCGACTGCGCATGCGCAGATTGATGACAGTTCCATTACAAGACACCTCAATCGGACGCTACCCCACGAGCGCTTCAATATGACACCTCACACGACCCATTTAAACCAAGGATGGCCCACCTCGACCCCAAAACGTCCACCCAAATGCATTTTTTCTGCTACTGACCGACTGGGCTTGCATCAATTGACACCGGAAGCCACGTCATCTTCGGATAGCACGTAACCGGAAGTGCTCTTTGACCTTTGATCCGGATGTGACCTCGCACCGGAAGTGATATTATCCATGACGTCATCAGATGTGACGTCATCAGCCTCACACAAAAGAGCCTCAATGCGACCAGATTGGTCCTTTCCCTACTACTAGTGTATTACCTATATGAGCTTGATGAGACATTCGATAATTCGGTAGTGTCTTACATGCCGGTTTCCTGTCCAGAACTGTCCCATTCAAGTAAAAACCAGTCTCGCTGGAGATATTTATGTAATTTCCTGTACAATGACCTGTAGTATTTATTATTAACGTTACTTTCAATCCCTTCTGGAGGAGGCATTTCAGCATGTCGTGTGATCGTTTATGCCCGTTTCCTCTGCAACAGCGGCATTAATATGTGAAACATGTAGATCTCGATTAAAAAAAAAAGAGAAAATAAACCAACAGAACATTCCCTGAGACCCAGTAGGTAATTGCACTAATTTTCAGGGCGGGAATATAATTCTCAGGAAAAAATACTTAGGCGGCATTATCCTGGGTCCAGTTTTCGATGTGGGTTCCAATTGGGCATAGTGGAAAATCAAGCCCAATTGAACATTCTCCTTGATGCAATAGACTATATAAGCCTGCCATGTTTGGTGGCAAACAGAAAGTTAGCCCAATGGATATGACATTTCCCATGATCCAGCGTTACAATACTCCATGGGATTAATTACAACACATATAAGGGTATATTACCCACGTGAAATTATCCAGGGTCCAGGTTCCGATATGTGTCCTATTTGGGCACACTGAATAATTAAATCCGTACAACGTTCTTCCGGGGTACAGTGAAGAGTGTGAGCAAATTGATCCCAAATAAACTCCTTGTCAGCTCGGAACATTTTGCTAACAACCAACAAACAGGAACAGCCCATTTATTTATATTAACCCTAATAAGTAAAGGTTGTTGAAATTCCAAAATGGCCAACAGGTGGCACAGATTAGACCGAAACACAATTTAATGTGAAGTATTGTTCCAAGATAAGCCTACTCGTGCATCAAATTATGGAAATAATCTTTTAGTAAAGGACATTATATAGACATAATAATGCGTAACTAAGACATAACCTCAATCAAATGGGATCACTAATGCAAAAACTCCAGTCAGTTATAACACACTGCAAACTCGAATTATAGTGGTATAAGTTCGATTTACACCGCGGTCTAAATGACCGAGGTTTTGGCACTGCGGCCTACCATAGTTATACGCACAGACGGTGGAGGGCGTGAACACTGCGAATGTCCGTATCTAGATGTTACGAATCAGATCGCTGCAGTGAAGTCACAACTATGACATTTAAAACTTGTAAGGCGGGAGGATGAATGGGACTGGTTAGGTAAACTGTGTTGAAATGATCTCTGCTCAAATTCTACAGACTGAAATGGTGAGTTCCTTAATTTGAAAACTTTTACATGATTACCGATGTGAAATAGTGCTTACTGTCTAATACTCTTGAATCTGGACCACCGAGTGGCAGTGGTAAGTGGTATGCCCTTATGCTTTCAGCTCATGGTCCTATTACAGATAAGGTGTGTGAACATTGCGGAAAATGAGGAAATTTTTTAGAGATGGATTATTAAAGCTTTTCGGCAACAGAAGAGGCGTGGGGACCAAAGAGAAGTAATGATGATATCGGTATCAGATGAAGATTGGGTATGGTTGGCCATCCCTGTCACAAGTCGTCATTTTATACCATGGTACAACATAATTATAGAATACGAATTAGGATGACTATAATTCTTTTGTACGGTACCATGGTATAGAATCGCCAAGCCTGCCATAATTCGTATTTATAGGATGCCTGTAAATAATATATACCATGGTACAATTAATTTAGCCGTAAGTTGTAAATAACTTGATGTCTTATCAAGGATATTAAATTTAATCAATGAGTAAACTTGTAACAAGCGTAGACATATCGTCACGTGAGCAAATGGGAAGTGGACTGATTTTCGACATTCTCCCTCAAGGTGCGTGACGCTATACGTTCCGTTGGATTTTCGAGAGAGGGAGACATCCTCGTTTTTTGGAAATAAGCTTAGAAGTAATTGATCAGCATCGATCAACATTTGTTCAACCAAAAAACACTATAATGTGATTGCAGCTATAGTGTTACATGTGTAGTGGAATATGAACTTAATTGTTTACCAGGTTAATGCACTATACACAAATGGCTAAACTGTGTTGTTGAAAAGTTTTTTACTCAAGAAATACAATGTACCATAGAGTTAGATATCGAGAACTGGACGTTATACTTCCAAGCCAAATCACCTTTTAAATGTCGGAACTTCAACCGCTCAGGTTCCATTTCAAATTGAGTTGTACCTGCATTTGTAATTTATTCAACATTTGTTTAACCAAGAAATATTATCAGATTATAGAGTTAGAGAGTGACAGCAGATAGTGTTACGTGTGGTTAGTCTAATGGACTATATATATATCGCTAAACTGGTGATATGGCTGAAATATAGGAGAAAGCGACGTTAAATCATATTTATTCGCTCGCCTACTCACTCGCTAAACTGGTTAAGCAATTGTTCAATCAAGAAATTCTATAGAGTTAGAGCGTGATTGCAGCTAGAGTTACATGTGTATAACGTAATATGAACTTCATTGTTCTTCGGCCTGGTGCGCTATGCACATTTTGACAGCATGTCGCACTGTCGTGAGCTAAGTTTTCTCTCCTCCACGCCTTCGCAATATGAGTTGAGTTTTCTCCCTCTATCATTTCAGTCTGTCGGACTGTCGTAATGTCAAAAGGTAAGTTTTTCTCTACGCGGGAAAGTATAAATTAAGGTAGAGTTTCCTTCCTTCTGTAAGGTTCGATCACTCAGACTGTCGGACTGTCGTGAGATAAGTTTTCTCTCCTTCATACCTTCACTGTGTATATTAGTGTAGAGTTGTATGAACATAGTCATCTACCAGCTATGGAATGTGATCTGTCGGACTCTCAGACGGTTTTCTTCCCGCCATCTAAAAAGAGTTTGTGTTAATGTAGAGTTTTCTCTCCTGTATATAGACTAGTGAGTGAATGAATACGGTTTAACGCCGCTCTCAACAGTATTTCAGTCATATCACGACGTTTGGTTCCTATTCCTTTTCACACCCAGAAACCACACGGATAGGGTCCTATTTCTTCTCACACCAGGGAACTCCACGGATGCCCCGGTTAATCGCCCCTTACGACAAGCTTTCCGAGGGGCTGAGGCCTATTCTTATCATGACCTGGAGTGTGCACGACGACCCCCCCGACAACCCACCGGGAGCCCCACGGAGCTGTATATAGACTATTTCTCGGACGGTCAAACTGTCGTGAGGTAAGTATTCTGCCCTCTATATTTTCGCAGTATACATTAGAGTTTCTTCCCTCTATTAACACTGATTAAATTCGGTCTGTCGGATTGTCGTACTGTCAAAAGGTAAGCTTTTATCTCTGCGATTTCTTCACAGTATATATTAAGGTAGAGATTTGTTAACGTAAAGTTTTCTCCCCTCTATGAAATTTGACTTTTCTCATCAAATGTGGAGTATAATGTCAAAAGGTCAGTTTTTCTCTTCCTTCTGTAGAGATTGATTTAATCCCTTCGAACTATATACATATTATTGAGGAAGGGCCATTTAGATTTGGGAACTGGGGCATGGAGGATCAACCGTAATTGGTGTTCAAGTCGCATTGTCTGTTCTGTACTCCCAACAGCTGCATACGATTTTAGACGGTGGATATGGCCACCTGAGCCTCGAGGGATCCGCCATTTCCGTGTACATTTTCCACCAAATCGAAAGATTGGGAGGAGCCTAAAGCTCTTCACCAACTTCGTAAAATCTCATATCATTGATGGAAATCAGGAAGCCGTATTTTACGACTTACGGCTAAACTAATTTGTACCGTTGTATATATTATTTACAGGCATCCTATAAATACGAATTATGGCAGGCTTTGCGATTTTATACCATGGTACAAAATAATTATGGGATGCCTGTACATATTTTGTACCATGGTATATATATTTTGTATAGGCATCCTAGAAATTATGGCAGGTTTGGCGATTTTATACCATGGTGCAAAATATTTACAGGCATCCTATAATTAGTTTGTACCATGGTATAACATGACCAATTGTGGCAGGGATGGCCAACCATAAGTGGGGACCACGTCGATGAAAATAAAGATGTGGTGGACCATGCGTATCATAGTGAAGAAGATCCATCCTTCATACAAGGGATCACCTGAGCAAATCATTTTCGTTGTTGTAAAGAAACCATCAGTCAAAAACTCGAACAGAGAATAGGGCGGTGGTGGTTGGGGGGGAGGTGGTGGCAGATTGTAGACCATTGTTGCAGTATGGCAGATACGTTACTTTGGGTTAACATGTATTGAAATGCACAAAAATGTGACTATAACAGTTCTGAATCTCTTCCCGTTGAAGTTTAATGGCTATGTCAGATACATCATTTGAATTCCCCGTTTCGAATTAATCTCCTCTGCACATATGCTACACCAGATATTTTCTGCCCAATTTCTCTTGAAAGGAAACATGCCACATTGAGTTGTCCCCCGTACCCATTACGTAGACCGAATGTCATTTCGAATGAGTCAGATAGGTCAGTTTGGCTTTTCTATCTCAATTTCCTCTGCAATAGATACGGCATATTGAGTTGTTCCTTTTAGGTAGACAGAATGTCATTTTCAACGTCCTCTACTTTGAATTCCTAGCTATGTCATAATCACCAATTTGGTTTCCGTTCTCTCATTTTACGGAGGGGAAGATACATCACATCGAGTTATCCTTCTTTTTACATGGCGCTATGTCAGATACGTCAGTTTCACTTCCCGCTTGTTCTACTTGTGCAGACAGGTCATTTTCAATTTTCTGTTCTTTGAATTATTAGCTACGCCAGATATTTCAGTTTGGTATTTCTCTCTGATTCTTTGGTTATTCCCATTGGTAGATGCAATGTAATGTTCCATGTTCTCTGCTTTGAATTTAGAGTCAAGTTAGATATCACGAATCGTATTATTTGAGAGAGATACGCCACATCGGGCTATCCTGATATTTTTCAGCAGGCATGTCACGTAGATCAGTTTTATTTTTCCATTGAATTTTGAGCTAGGTCAGATACGTCAGTTTGATACCCGCCATTTCAGTCACACTGAGTTGTCCCACGTCGATGAAGAAAATAAATGTCATTTACAAGTTATATGGTTCTTCTTGCTCTAACACCCCTACAAGCATGCAATCCTTCAAATATAAAACACATGCCGTTTACTCAAATTTTTTTCCTAGATCTAGCAAGTGTATGAAATATAAAGTTAGTTTAATTTGTGTTGTCGGGACAATGTGGCGTATGTGCTGCAAAGCAAAATGACGGGGAAAAAACTGTCATATGTGACAGGATTAACAAATTCAAGAACAGAACATTGGAAATGGCATTCCATCTACCCACGAGGCACAACTCAATGCTGGATACTGGCGCAGACTGAATAGGAAATACCAAACGGACATATCTAACGTGTCAAAGAATTCAAGAGAGAGAAAACGGGAAATTACATTCTGTCTACCTAAAGAAAACCCAAGCAATATGGCTTGTCTGTCGTTAGGCAAAATGGAAGAGAAATGCCAAAACTGACATATTTGATGAAGCAAAAACTGGCATTTTTAATAAGGTAAACAACTCTGTGTGGCGTGTCTGTCTCGAGTAAAATTAGAGAGAAATACCAAACTGACATATCTGACATGGACAAAAATTCAAGAGATGAAATTAGAAATGAAATTCCGTCTTCGAAAAGGGTAGAACTCAAAGTCTATCGTGAGCCAAACGAGAGAGAAAAACCAAATCGACATATCTGACATGACTGACATGACTGAAACTCCCTCTGTCTCAAGCGATATATGAGTGAAATATTAAACTGACATATATGACAATGCTGAACAATTCAAGAGAGAAAATTAGATATGATATTTCCCCTCATTCGTTTCGGCCTTTTCATTAAACTATAAAGTAGACTCTATGATTAACCCAAAATGCCAAGATTGTGGCCACCTGGTTTACCAGAAACCTTTTCGTCATTCTTCTTCCAAATTTCTGCTTTTCCGCGATGAAAAGTGGGCATAAACTATTTTATTTCACATTACATTAGTATTTACTAATTTTTCACGCATCTTTTGCGGAGAAATTGCATGAATGAAAAATTTGAAAAAAATCTGAGACTATATTCATTGCAAAGCAAAATGGAACAGAAATATAAAACTGACATGGTTAAAATTCAAAATATAGGTTATTAGTAATGTCTTTCCGTCTACCTAAGAGCAATATTAAAAATGACGTTTCTGTCGCGAAGCAAAAGGAGAGGGGGAACAAATTGGCGCAACTGATATGACTAAAAACTCAAAGGAGAGAAAATAGGAAATGACATTCCATCTACACAAGGGGAACTACTCAAATGTGGGTTTTCTTGTTTCAAGATTCCATCATATCCAAATTTCCAAGCACTTTGAAAATTTTGAACGGAAACACCCCCCCTTCTATTTGATTCGTCAAAACATACTAAGTTGGAAATTCTTTGTTCAAATTATCATCACATATCATCGAAAGAAAATTTCCTTGTAGTCAGTTTTCCTCTCAGACTGCAATTTGTTGTGCTTGATTGATCGATTATGGGATACATCTTTACACAAAAGCCGGACCAGTCTGATTGATAGGTGTAGCTAAGGCTGATCACATGGTGGGCTTATTCTTAACGGTTTGGCCTTTTTGACCTTTGGAAACTGGTCTACATCTATCTGGCGTGAACTTGACCTAGCATCGTGCCAAACATAAGAGTGCAGTCAATTTGTCCATTAAATATTGTGTTCCCATTGAAATATGACTACTAATCGCATTCTGACATGAGCGAGTGGTCCTCATAAGGCAGCAGGGTATCAAAGAACAAGGCTCTATAGCCCGTGATGTTATTGAGATATTGCGTTCACAATATTTGGACTGGAGGGACGGACGAACACCCAGACAAACGAGCAGGCAGACGGACGGACGGACACATGTTTTATCGTCTACTTGTGGACCCTATTGAGATTGGTGAGCATGCAGAGACACGTACTCAAATATTTAACGTTTTCTTATAGATAAAACATCACGCATATGACAGGTCACCGGACAAACTGTTGCCCTGTGATCCACCTTAAGCCTCGAGTGTCTGGCTAATAGCATATTTAAAAACATCTGCTCTAACTAGAATACGTGTGTGTTTATCCTCTGTCCAGAAAGGCTCACTATCATGGTGCCAAGCACATGATGTCAAGCCTCTGTCATAGGTTGCCACTATCACAGAATCAGGGACACGGCACATGCATTCGTCCGGCTTTGTTTCAATCCTGTCAGGCTGTGAATAAGCCATTAACATTAAAATGCATGGGACAGTTGAATATTATGAAAATATTGACTTGTTTTGAGGGGAATATGCAGTTTTGTTGCCCCGACGTTTCGCTAAGTCTGCCCTTGGCATTCTCAAGTGTATAAATGTACAATCGATTTTGATTGAAATTGTAGTTTAAGGGCCGCTTCCCATTCGGATTTCGCGGCCCATCAACTCAATGTTTTATTTGAATTTCGCGGTACATTACTTTGTTTATTGAATTTCTTTTCCAGTGCTAAATGTATAAATAAATAAATAAATAATAAATAACAATGAGAGATTAGTAGGAGATATAAATAGAAGTAAATAAGAATCGCTATATGTACAAGTTCGTAAGTCTCTTTTTGGTTTTTGGTTAAGTTATACTGGTAAATATGAGTTCACTGTAATCGCGTGTATGATTCCTTTGTCTTGGTACCCCTTTGAACGCACAAAGCCGTCCAGAAAAAACTGGGAGAACCATGGGCGTAAGGACGCCCTTGGGAACAGGGTGGGTTCTTCCAGAAATCTGTGCCTGTAACAATTGCTTGGAGTGTGTATTGGGGCACAGGACGGCAGGTCTACGTCCTATATTGCGTGAAAGTCAAAGGATCATATTCTGTGTTAAGGAAATGTACAATCAAACATGAAGTATGTATATATGTACAGGGTATGATGAAGCCAATCTAATATAACAACAATATATGATCTGAAAACAGTGGGGTGTAGACACTCCTGGAGAGTGGGCATACATGAAAGGGTTATGGGGAACAGAGCTAAACAAACAATAGCTGTGGGGGTGGTTACAATGTGAGGGCTGGCTTAAATAATCCGATGTTGAATGGTGGTACATGTGGCATGCTGGTATGAACAGTAGATAAAACAGTAGTAATGTAATAAAGTAAAGTAAAGAACAGTTCAAAGAGCATCTGCATGGCTACCGCGTCTAAAGATAGAGTTTACTGGGCATCCATGTATGGATAATATGGAAGTCAGTTAAGGTGTATATATGGTCTATTGTGGTGTGATCACATCTTTCCATGCATTCGAGATTATCAGCCCTTCTTCTCTGTTCATCTTGGGCTTGTGCCTTGTCATTTAAGTACATTTAATCGTATTGGGCAATTTTGTCTGCATCTGAATGACATTTTCAAAGCATCACGCCTGAATCCAAAATGGCAGCCATTGTGATTCACTCGCATGCAAATCACGCTTTTCACATTTTTTTTCGTGTGTCTTGTTGAGCAATTTTACCTGAAATGAATTTACTTGATGTACTAGTATTATGTCTCAGCTGGCTTCTTATCAAATCCGGCGGGGGACAAGTCAGCTCACGACTTAATGTTTTATTATGCAGCTGAGGCTTCTGTCTGCTGGATTTTTTTCTTGGATTCACCTGCAATAACAATAACACAACTAGACATTGTTGGTACAATGGCACAGTATTTCCATTCTTACAGCAAATGAGTCGCTACATGGTCGCTAGTCGCTTTGGTCGCGACCATTGTTTTGGTCGCTTTGCACGCGCAAACACGTTTTTTTCACATTGCTTGTTACTAGCTTATACTTTTTTATCGCGTTTTTCTTCTCACAAACCTGCTTATATTGGTAACCGGCAGTTGTTGAACACATTTTTGAGCTTTATTGGGGCCCTAAACGGCTCCTTCGTCGAAAGGAAAATGTTAGTACGTTTAAATGTGTTTAGAAAATGGTGCTGGAGTCCAAACAATGGCTTGAATGAAGGAAGTTAAGCTTTGGAATTGGTCGCCTGGAGACTGTGCTTCCTGTTGACTGTGCTTCCTACAGTCTGTTTTTCTGTCCGATAAAATGACCCCAAATATCGATGGGCGTGTGACATGAAGCAAAAGTATTTCCATAGTTGTATTTGTAGTAGGAAGTACGGAGTTATTGTCAACGAAAGAAATCATTCTTGGAAGTTCCAGGCAAGAAATTAGAAGTCCGAACCTATTGCGGTTCAAGAGTTATAACGGTTTCAAAAATGAGTCAGCTCCGTCATGTAACACGACATCAATTTAATTGCGAACACGGGACGCCTCGAGTGTTACAGCCGAATCGCTATAGCGAAATTGACAACGCTCGTTAAACAGATGAAATCAACAAGTGACCATAAACAGGATGAGAGAACCATTTAACGGCTTAATAATACTGGAAACTTTTTTTTTATATCTCTAAACCTATCATAGCTACATTCTTGAATTCTTGAAATTTCATAGGCATATATCTATTCTATTCTATTCTATTCTCTCAATATGCCTAAAAATAGCGAAAATTTGAATAAAGCGTATATTAAAAAAAAATTGCTAATTATGTTCTATTCTTTCTGATATATTTTGATGGCTTCTAGTGTTTTCCGTTACGTTATACATTCATGTGCAAATTTCAAGTTAGAATTCCCGACAGTTTTCAAGTTATGGCGCTGTAGGCTCAAAACTGTCAGTGGCCATATCCCAAAAACCAAGGTCAAGGTCTGGTTGAAAATTCAGTGGCATCATACCGGTGTTATGGGGAACAAATGTGCTAAATTATAGATTCTTGCAGATTTTAGACTTTGAGAAAAATACATACCACGCTTTTTACATTGTATGATATTTAAGGCCAAGGTTATATCGGGTCGTTTTACAATTAGCGCCAAAATAAAGTCAATAGTGTGCTCACTATTGTGTCATTGTTTCTTCAGTGTCAGTGCGTTAGTTTTTCAGAAAATGGGAGTCGTATTTCATTATTTGGATGCTTAACATTTCAAATGTCAAGGTCAATGCCGAGTACAGCCACAAGTGGTGACCTTATGACGTCATGTAGGCCGTGTGACTTTACTTTCAGAATGATCGCATCAGCCGTTCAAGAGTTTTACAGTCATATAGAGACGCTCCTGGAGGTCAAAGGTCGAATTTAGGGTCATATTCTTTTCGGTCATTAAAGTGGTCATTAATTTTAGGAGAATCAATACTGTAGCTTATTTCCCTTTTAAATGACGGGTTTTGAAAAACAATAAAGGGGAGAAAACTACTTTTTCATGTTACGTAACAATTCGAAAGTATAACTACAGCATGGCCATATATAAGACTTACGTACTCGCAACTTTCTCTGAGATATGTTCTTAGTTTGGTTTGTACCCGGTCGACAAGGAAAACAGCACCAGGGGAGAGAAATCGCAAACTGCTTGGCTGACCTACTTTTTTATGGGCTCATTTTGTTGAGTAAATCTTCAAACTTTTACATTCTAAATTTCAGCTTCGTCCTCTTATACGTTTGGTCAATACTCACAATACGATTTTTTATAAGAAAAGCCCATATCTTACTAGGCCAAGGTCAAAATTGAATACTTGTATCCGAGACTTCAGCCTAGTATCTACATATGTGCCAAATATATAAGCTGTATATCAAGTCGTTTATCCGATATTTCAAAAGTGGAATAATAATAAAGAAGAAGAATAATAATAATCCGAAGAATAACAATAGGACCTTCTATTCGAAATGGAATGGAAAGACCTAATAATAGTGGACATAACTTCGAAGTGAGAATCTGACTTATATGTAACTATTTTTTTTAATCTGTTGTTCAGGGAGAACTGTTCTCCTGGCGTATCTAATTATGTTCTACACATCTACATGTATACGAGCTTTCATTTGAATAATACAACTAACATTGGAGTGACTTCTGCAATAGATACAGGTAACGATGGGGAACGTTAAATTCGCTGATTAAAGAATAATATGAAAATATTGACTTATTTTGAGGGGAATATGCACAGGGGCTCGTTACCGTTGTTAATTGGTTAAATAGGTCGATTATAGGGGGGGGGGGGGTCGAGGTCGGTAATAAAAGAGGAAGGGAGGACATTCAAGTTGGCGCCGTCGCCACACCACGCTCACAAAACTCCGGTTTTATATCCCCTTGTGTTCGAAAATCGAATGAACTTCACTTTCAACCGATCGAGGAATGGTCAAATCGCATATATCTTACTTTACCTTCTCCCGATCTGGCCTCTTTAGGCAAAAACTTGCATTTACCCGCCCAATTTTAACCGATATTTCCAGATTGACCGTAATCTCGATACTTTCTCTCGCCACAGTGCCCGAGAATGAGCGAGACTTTCCTACCAGGGTTCGTCGGGAGCCGACTATCAGCTGACGTGAGACCAATAAAACACGGTTACTAACCGGGTTAGGGTTGGTCCCCAGTCTAAACACATTTTGGTCCCCAGACTTGGCTATTGTATGCATTGTTTCGTGATCCCTACATGTAGTATGACTTGAGGTGAGAGTGCATGATAAAGAAAAAGTCTGATTTTGAGATTGCGATTACTGATGCACATCTCTGTGAAGAATGAAATATTTTCAGAAAGAACTCCGAAAACGTCTAAAACCGTGAGAATAAGAACAATCAGCTTGAAAATTGTGGAGACAGCTGTATGATAATAATTAATATATAATATATAACTCTCCCTATCTAATGACGGTCAATAGTCATTATTGTAAAAGTTAATGCCCCTCTCCCAAACCATTGTCGATGGACAGGGGGGGGGGGCGGGGGGGGGGGGTGAGGGAGTAATGAAATCCCCTTCCCCCATCATCCTAATAAACCAATTAAAAACGGTGTATATCGGCTTTCAATTTGAGCCTGCAAAGAGCCATAAACTTCCATTGAGCTGAGGGGTAAACCTACTGCTGATATTTAGGCCTACATGGATGGATGGATGGATTTACTTGGGCACTCCATCGTGGTACGATGGGCACTGGTCATGCAGGACATGCCGTGAACCCTTCCCCCACACCTTTTTACACATGGTCCCTTGAACCAGTATCACATAGACACTGACAACCTTCCCTTTATTGTCCGTGACTAATCTACTCTGTCTCGCCGGCCATAAACTCCGGCTCATGTCGTTAGCTCGATACTATATTCACCTCCCACATTCATATCGGCCCCAATTACAACATCAATGGATGCAGAGATCAAGCCCACTAATACACCCATATCATATGCCCACAATTTTCCTTTTTCATATCATACAGATTTCTCCCTCAACCTATGTACATGTATACCCCCCTATGTACATGTATACCCCCCAAATATAATGAATTTGTATGCTAAACGATACCACAGCCATATTTGTTCTTTTCGTCTAGCAGAAACTAAACAAGTGTTGTAAACAAGTAACAGTGCCCATCCATCCTGCCGACTTGTCGTAGTTCTAGAAATTTTCTAATTGAGCTACAAATAATGATTCCTGCTAATCGGAATTCAGTAGGCATATACGCTCTATGTATGGCCTACAGGAAGCGATAGCAAAGGCATGATCTCCTCTGTCATGGGCGGCTCGCGACGAACTTGGTGCCTGGCGAGGAAGTCTCGCTCATTCTCGGGCATCATGGCGAGAGAAAGTATCGAGATTACGGTCAATCTGGAAATATCGGTTAAAATTGGGCGGGTAAATGCAAGTTTTTCCCTGAAGAGGCCAGATCGAGAGAAGGTAAAGTAAGATATATGCGACTTGACCATTCCTCGATCGATTGAAAGTGAAGTTCATTCGATTTTCGAAGACAAGGGGATATAAAACCGGAGTTTTGTAAGCGTGGTGTGGCGACGGCACCAACTTGAATGTCCTCCCTTCCTCTTTTATTACCGACCTCGCCCCCCCCCCCCCCTATAATCAACCTATTTAACCAATTAACAACGGTAACGAGCCCCTGTGGGAATATGCAGTTTTGTTGCTCCGATGATGTGCATATTCGAAACTTCAACCTAATATGCACAGCCAAGGGGCAACAAAACTGCATATTCCCCTCACAACAAGGCAATAATTTCATTATTATATTTATCAACTTAACTCTGTGCTAATCTATTATCCCTCTAGCAAAATATTGTTTTATGTTTTATTTTGCAAGAGTGCAATCCTTCTGAGTTGGTTGTTTTCAGTTGGCAATCACCTGCAACATAATTTATCATGCACGAGATTCCACTGATTCGGAGCTGCTTCACTACTGTCGTGTAAATCTCGCAACGCACGTTTAGTTGTTCGATGGCGCTTGTTATTTACTCCAATAATGTACTTGGGTACGATTCTACCTACATTCTGCAGCTAAAACCAGCTCGAAGAACTGCTCCGTGATCGGCTGTTTGCAGCGCGAGCGAGAAAATGGGGCGACCTCTGTTGTAATAATCTCCCTTGGGTGTATATTCCACGGGGGTTGAATATGCAGTTTCAGCGGGCAATATACACCCACGTGACCGGAGAATATCCAGTTTTATGAGGAGCATATATGCTTTCAATTTTAGTTAACTGTTGTTTTTTAGATATTATCCGATCAAACAAATTCAAGAATGTTAAATTAGAGTTTTTTCCATAATTGAACTTAGCCTGATATAAAGTAGTGACATAATAACAGCAAAGAATACCGTACTATTGTGAGACACCTGTAATGAATTCATTGAGTTTATTGGCACAAATTGACATTATCGGGCATAAATGCCGGGCCTATGTTCAATGTTTATTATTATCAATAGGCATGGGATGTTCTACATTATCACCAAGAGCATGTACACCGGTTTCTTTGATACTTTCTTTATCATTCGTCTTGATTCGCCTCCACTCAAAGTTTCTCAAATTTGGCGATACATATCGCATGCTGATAGCAAATTACGAACGTAGCGTGCAAGATCTATGGCGTTACGTTTCGTAACTTGTGTCTAATTCCGCTTAACCCGGGGCTAGGGACCGTATGAACCCATGTACTTCAAGATCCTCATGGTGCTCATATGAACAGGCACAATCAAAGCGTGACTGAGATAAATCATTCTCTAGATAATGACTTTACAACGATTATTTTGGATTAAGAATACTGATCAGCGATACGGATTTTATATTTTTGGAACATTATGATGTCTTGTCGGCATCATTGAAAACTGTTGACCGCTTCTCTCTTGCAGGAAACTAGCCTATGTTTATGTATACTATGATTGTCTTTTTGAATTTGGTGCTAATACTGTTATATGGATATGGACTAGGTCTTTGGATTATGGACGCGGATATTCTTTAATGGACGACGGCTGAATTATGAATGACGGTCTAGACGCTTGTATTTTCTTTATCATTCATCTTGGAAAGTATCAATGAAATTACCAATGTCAGTATCTTTCGGCGGTTTGACCCACTTTTGACTGTAGTGTCTACAGTTTATAATCTGGGTAGTTTGTCTGTACAAACACAGCTGTGCTGAATGTCTGAAATTTATTTTGTCTTCACAAACGCACAAAAGCCAGAGGAAGGATTCCTATGTAAACCTCACAACTCTTTTTGTTCTAGTTCGCATAAGATTTTGATTTTGACGGTGTCAGATAGTGTCCTCCTATTAGAGAAGTAAGTGCATTGGAGTCGTTCTCGGGTGCATCAGAGAAATGATGTTCCATAGGGAATACGTTGATTTGAAATATCCCCTCGCTTATTGTATCATTGCAATGCAGCCGTTCGATGTTAATTGTATCTCACTCAGACGTAAATTCTGTCCTGATTTCTTCGGGGCCATTTTTAGGATAACATAATCGATATATATATATATATATATATATATATAAATATCTATTTGTATTGCTAAGATATATTGCCACTGAATAAGATTACTGATAGGTAGGGGGAAAAATTCAAATTATCGGCATAAAATATAGGTTTGTTGTTATGTTGTCAATTTAACCCTACCAGGCCGGGGGAGCAAACGCCCCCACCAAACTTTCTTGGCTATCTCCGAAAGGACAAAAAAATTGAGAGCTGACACTCCGTGGCTTTATAGTTGATCATGTTGGGGTCATTTTGAGCCTATTTGCATAACCCCCCCGAGGAGTAAATTCAACATGGCGGCCATATGAGGTACCAGAAGAGTGATGTTTTCGTCATTTTTCTTCAAAATTTCTGATTTTCCGCGAAGAAATGTGGGTAAAAACTATTTTATTTCACATCACAATAATATTTACTAATTTATCATGCACTTTTTGTGGAGAAATTGCGTAAATAAAAAGATGAAGATTTTGAAGATGACGTCACTGTGACGTCATCAAAGCGACCATCTTGGATTTCTTTAAATTTTCTAATAGAGCTTGATCCAAGGGTATTGTGTGGTAAGAAGCTTCAACCCTCTAACTCAAGGGGTAAGAAAAAGAATTAGGGGAGGAGCCATTTCGGCCTGGGGCGTCCCAAGGCATGGACAGGTCTCAAAAAGCCCAGGCCAGATAGGGGTAAGAAAAATATTTATACTTTACGAGGTGGAATTATTTTTCTCACGCGAATGAACCTTTTAAATTATAATTATCATTAAATTGGGCATCATCATTTACGACAAAGCCCAATCCTGCTTAGATGATTACGCAGTAAACAAGATGTCATATTCGCGACCATCCCTCAGCGTAAGCTGTACCCTCTGGTGTCAGTGACTTCAGCCGTTTGGTATGCGGGATGTTAACATGTGGAGGAGTGACGTCGACATTGTCTTTGAGAGTGAGCCATGTTGATGATGGAGGAGTGATGGGCCACATGGATGATAGTGGAACAAATGGTGGATTATGTGATAGTTATAACACGTCACGTGATCATTACAGGTTTTATTCTTCGAGGGCGGAGCCCGAGAAGAATAAAACCTGTAATGATCAAGTGACGTGTTATGACTGACTTATCACACGACCCAGGCCACTGATTATTTGTTTTTTCTAACATATTGTTGGCGTGGTCGCATGCTTGTTAGTTGAGCGGGAAATGCCAATCGAGTGTCACATAGAACAGCCAAAATGGATCAGTTTCTTAGAGATGATGACGCTAGTGATAATTTGTTATCCCAAATTGATCTCGACAGTGTATATACGCAGGACCTCATCAAAGTGGAGAATTTTGAGGAAATCCTCAATGGTCTTACAAAGGAAGATTTTCAAAGTCTCAGCAACAGTCCAGATGGGAATTCAGACGTACAGGAGTCTCGTTTTTCAAAGCCATTATCGTCTGACGAGTTCCAAAAGACGCTGTATGACAGGATTCCAAAAAGGACTGTGCAGGCGAACAATTGGTGCTTATCTGTTTTCAATACATGGCGAATGTGGCGTCAATTCAAATCGGAAACTAAAGCTGACCCTAGATGGCCAATCCCTGATTTAACCGGCCCAGTGATTGAACTAGACTACTGGCTTGCTCGATTCATTTATACGAAATAAGACGAAAAGATGGGTCACCATATCCACCAGACACACTGAACAATATTTCTGCAGGATTACAGAGATATATGCAGGAACTTCTTAATCGAAGGGACGTTCATTTGTTCGAGAAAGATGATCCAACCTTTCGAACATTCTGCAATTCGTTGGACAAAAGGCGCAAGGAATTATTAGGCGATGGCGTTGGAACACGGAAGAAATCGGCCGACCCGGTGACTGAGGAAGATGAGGCAACCTTGTGGGAAAAGGCGGTATTCAACACAAACACAGCCCAAGGTTTGTCATATACTGTTTATTTTTATAACTGTAAAGTGTTTGGGTTGAGGTCTATGGATGAACATACTAACTTGTCAACGGAACAATTTGTATTTGGTGCTGGTGCAAAAGGCCGAAAATATGTTGATTTTGAAGGACGATTGTCAAAAACTGTAAGCGGTGCTGTTGACAGTAAAGCTAAGCCAAAGTTTATTCGTCAATTTGCTGGGCGGTTTTATCGCCGACCGCTTCCAAATCGTGGTGGGGTGATCGTCTTTTCACAGCAATGTGTTGGAGTGAATACCTTGTCAAAATACTTCCGTACAATGTTCATAGCTGCCGACATAGATTTTGAGGGTCAAAATCGTAACATCAGTAACCACAGTGGTAAAGTGACATGTTGCACGCGACTGTGGAGCAAAGGATTTGATGAACAAACTATAACATCGAGAAGTGGCCACAGATCAAATGCCGTCAGAGCCTACAAACGTCCTTCGGATGAATTACTGACTGATGTATCGAATTCTCTTCAACCGCCGAAACCAGCCAGTGCTTTCATTCTTCAGGAAAGAGTGCAAAATCTACCCCCAAAACCAACGAGCACTTTTACTCCGGAGACATTGAAGAATCAACAGCTGAAACCACAGAGATCTTCAATATCTTTGAACTCTGGAGAAGTGAGTACTGATAAAGAGAATATCCCAGAAACGGAACCGTTGTGTGATGAGACTGATAGTGTTCTGACAATAAAAATTCCTAAAACTGTGTCCAAAGTTATAATTGAGAAGAACGGCAAAAAAATTACGCTCTAGGTGTAAGGTAAATGTCCGGTTCAAATATTTATTGACTAATATAGTTCTATCAATATAAAGTCATGATTGAGAAAACAAGGTAAATAAATTACGCTCGAGGTGTAAATTACATGTACGCGCAATTGACTGATGCGGTTCTATCAATATTTACTATTCACTGAGGTGTGTGTGTAAAACAAGTGCTCGTGATCTGCTACATGTGAATGACTTTAGAATATATTTCATACACAGGCATGACAGCCAATTTATCTGGTATGAGTGGATCTTCGTCGATTACAAGGACTTTTGATTCGGACAAACTTAAATATTTCGGAGAAAGAAATACGTTCAAATATATAACACAATTGTCTGTATCAAAATGTTGTGTTTTGATTTCAACTTGTGAATGAATATATTTGTCACTATAAAAAGAAATTCATTGACTTTTTAATTTGAACAATTTGTGCTAGTGTTTTCATTTTTGCTGTATCTATCGCACGACTGTGTAACTTTGTCCTATAAATTGACGAGATCTATGTTTAGCGTTTACATCCCGTTAGTCTAAACTTTCTCTTAACACCTGCCCAGCGACGACAGATACTATATTATATGTTGTCTTTGGCTGGACCAAATTATCCCAGCCAAAAACAAAGATAATATAAACAATATGCCGCCGTTGTCCAGGGGTTAAGGAAACACAAGACTAAATTCCTGTTTGTAATTTGTTATGTCTAGTATAGGGTTTCCAGCTCGCTGAAGAGCTTAATGATTGTCACCGACAAGGGCTCGGCTTATCAGCCAATCCACATGCGTCAATAATACGGTAACCACCCCCTCGAATAATACAGTTCAATTGTAATACAGACAATATACATTAGATGTTCCGTCAATTTCATTGGACAACGTTGCACCGTCGTGTGATAAATGTGGATATCACATATTTGGTCGAGAGCTATGGAGATTTTAGTGACAGTGTGGTGGTCATGTGAGTGATAGTGGGGGAGTGGTGGGTTATTGTGTGA
>JAVTVY010034496.1:58575-142319 GCA_036873755.1 Hanleya hanleyi
AAACGATACCACAGCCATATTTGTTCTTTTCGTCTAGCAGAAACTAAACAAGTGTTGTAAACAAGTAACAGTGCCCATCCATCCTGCCGACTTGTCGTAGTTCTAGAAATTTTCTAATTGTCGCTACAAATAATGATTCCTGCTAATCGGAATTCAGTAGGCATATACGCTCTATGTATGGCCTACAGGAAGCGATAGCAAAGGCATTATGATCTCCTCTGTCATGGGCGGCTCGCGACGAACTTGGTGCCTGGCGAGGAAGTCTCGCTCATTCTCGGGCATCATGGCGAGAGAAAGTATCGAGATTACGGTCAATCTGGAAATATCGGTTAAAATTGGGCGGGTAAATGCAAGTTTTTCCCTGAAGAGGCCAGATCGAGAGAAGGTAAAGTAAGATATATGCGACTTGACCATTCCTCGATCGATTGAAAGTGAAGTTCATTCGATTTTCGAAGACAAGGGGATATAAAACCGGAGTTTTGTAAGCGTGGTGTGGCGACGGCACCAACTTGAATGTCCTCCCTTCCTCTTTTATTACCGACCTCGCCCCCCCCCCCCCCTATAATCAACCTATTTAACCAATTAACAACGGTAACGAGCCCCTGTGGGAATATGCAGTTTTGTTGCTCCGATGATGTGCATATTCGAAACTTCAACCTAATATGCACAGCCAAGGGGCAACAAAACTGCATATTCCCCTCACAACAAGGCAATAATTTCATTATTATATTTATCAACTTAACTCTGTGCTAATCTATTATCCCTCTAGCAAAATATTGTTTTATGTTTTATTTTGCAAGAGTGCAATCCTTCTGAGTTGGTTGTTTTCAGTTGGCAATCACCTGCAACATAATTTATCATGCACGAGATTCCACTGATTCGGAGCTGCTTCACTACTGTCGTGTAAATCTCGCAACGCACGTTTAGTTGTTCGATGGCGCTTGTTATTTACTCCAATAATGTACTTGGGTACGATTCTACCTACATTCTGCAGCTAAAACCAGCTCGAAGAACTGCTCCGTGATCGGCTGTTTGCAGCGCGAGCGAGAAAATGGGGCGACCTCTGTTGTAATAATCTCCTTTGGGTGTATATTCCACGGGGGTTGAATATGCAGTTTCAGCGGGCAATATACACCCACGTGACCGGAGAATATCCAGTTTTATGAGGAGCATATATGCTTTCAATTTTAGTTAACTGTTGTTTTTTAGATATTATCCGATCAAACAAATTCAAGAATGTTAAATTAGAGTTTTTTCCATAATTGAACTTAGCCTGATATAAAGTAGTGACATAATAACAGCAAAGAATACCGTACTATTGTGAGACACCTGTAATGAATTCATTGAGTTTATTGGCACAAATTGACATTATCGGGCATAAATGCCGGGCCTATGTTCAATGTTTATTATTATCAATAGGCATGGGATGTTCTACATTATCACCAAGAGCATGTACACCGGTTTCTTTGATACTTTCTTTATCATTCGTCTTGATTCGCCTCCACTCAAAGTTTCTCAAATTTGGCGATACATATCGCATGCTGATAGCAAATTACGAACGTAGCGTGCAAGATCTATGGCGTTACGTTTCGTAACTTGTGTCTAATTCCGCTTAACCCGGGGCTAGGGACCGTATGAACCCATGTACTTCAAGATCCTCATGGTGCTCATATGAACAGGCACAATCAAAGCGTGACTGAGATAAATCATTCTCTAGATAATGACTTTACAACGATTATTTTGGATTAAGAATACTGATCAGCGATACGGATTTTATATTTTTGGAACATTATGATGTCTTGTCGGCATCATTGAAAACTGTTGACCGCTTCTCTCTTGCAGGAAACTAGCCTATGTTTATGTATACTATGATTGTCTTTTTGAATTTGGTGCTAATACTGTTATATGGATATGGACTAGGTCTTTGGATTATGGACGCGGATATTCTTTAATGGACGACGGCTGAATTATGAATGACGGTCTAGACGCTTGTATTTTCTTTATCATTCATCTTGGAAAGTATCAATGAAATTACCAATGTCAGTATCTTTCGGCGGTTTGACCCACTTTTGACTGGAGTGTCTACAGTTTATAATCTGGGTAGTTTGTCTGTACAAACACAGCTGTGCTGAATGTCTGAAATTTATTTTGTCTTCACAAACGCACAAAAGCCAGAGGAAGGATTCCTATGTAAACCTCACAACTTTTTTTGTTCTAGTTCGCATAAGATTTTGATTTTGACGGTGTCAGATAGTGTCCTCCTATTAGAGAAGTAAGTGCATTGGAGTCGTTCTCGGGTGCATCAGAGAAATGATGTTCCATAGGGAATACGTTGATTTGAAATATCACCTCGCTTATTGTATCATTGCAATGCAGCCGGGGGAGTGGTGGGTTATTGTGTGATAGTGGGGGAGTGGTGGGTTATTGTGTGATAGTGGGGGAGTGGTGGGTTATTGTGTGATAGTGGGAGAGTGGTGGGTTATTGTGTGATAGTGGGAGAGTGGTGGGTTATTGTGTGATAGTGGGGGAGTGGTGGGTTATTGTGTGATAGTGGGAGAGTGGTGGGTTATTGTGTGATAGTGGGGGAGTGGTGGGTTATTGTGTGATAGTGGGAGAGTGGTAGGTTATTGTGTGATAGTGGGGGAGTGGTGGGTTATTGTGTGATAGTGGGAGAGTGGTGGGTTATTGTGTGATAGTGGGGGAGTGGGGGGTTATTGTGTGATAGTGGGAGAGTGGGTGGGATTGGTCAGGAGAGTGGTGGGTTGTGTGATAGTGGGGAGTGGTGGGTTATTATTGTGTGATAGTGGGAGAGTGGGTGAGTTATTGTGTGTGATAGTGGGAGAGTAGTGGGTTATTGTGTGATAGTGGGGGAGTGGTGGGTTATTGTGTGATAGTGGGAGAGTGTGGTGGGTTATTGTGTGATAGTGGGAGAGTGGTGGGTTATTGTGTGATAGTGGGGGAGTGGTGGGTTATTGTGTGATAGTGGGGGAGTGGTGGGTTATTGTGTGATAGTGGGAGAGTGGTGGGTTATTGTGTGATAGTGGGAGAGTGGTGGGTTATTGTGTGATAGTGGGGGAGTGGTGGGTTATTGTGTGATAGTGGGAGAGTGGTGGATTATTGTGTGCCAGAGCTCACCTGGTATATGGTATTCACTGAGCTACACGGTATCAAGATGTTATCCAACGATTCGTAATGACGATTGATGATGATATCGAAGTCTCACATGTTCGTAGGGCCTGTTGGTATCGTAACGTGTATGGTCTACGAAACTGTCGCACATGTTTTCGTGAGTAGACTCGGGTGCATTATAATATGACTGTGTTAAAAGTACGGTACTTTTCTCGACCCAGAAACTCAGACGAACAGTATACGTGATATATAGATGAATTAGATTTTGATCAAATCAAATCCATATCAATTTTCTATTTAAATCAGGTAGATCAGATGATTTCAATTTTGGTAATTTGATCATTCAATGATTGACTGTGATTTTTTGTTCATTAAGGTATGAACTTAAAAACCGCTATGCAAAATGTATGATTCCGCGTAGCGGATCATGCAAAGTTTGCACAGCGGTTATTAAGTTCATACCCCCAATGAACGTAAAACAAATCACAGTCAATCCTTATAATTAAATTTATCAAGCAAAACCAATTAAATAAGAGAAGAAATTGAATGTGAGACGAACGAATTCTTCGGTTTAATTCTTGTAACAGTAGAAAAACACTGCGCGTATAAATAGTCAACAATGTTCGTAACTCCTAGCAACATATCGGTGCACGCGCACCTCACTCGGTAGACCAGCTGCCGTGGCGTGGTTCAAACAGTTTTCACTTTGACAGTGTGTTGCACATTGTGGAGAGAAACGTCTCAATCAGGGCTAATTATTTGGACACTGAAAGACACAAGAAATAGTGTGAAGGAAGAATTAGATACGAAATCATGACAGGAGAAATTGTTCGAGTTGAGTTGATCAAGGCGGGAATATTCCACTCATAGCCGACTGATATGTGGTTCGGTGACACCAGGCAGACATGGACGATGAATTTTCTTGCTCAGTGTTGCTCGGATACGGAGGACGGTTTCACTGATGAACGTGCTGAGGAATATTCCCTATTGTAGTTTCTAACGGAATTTTCTTCGTTTCGGTGCTCGCTCATATAAATAATGTGACGAATCTCGAACGGTTGTACGGTAACGGTGTAACATGTACGTCGAGCGGATGCATTGGCATTGCGTGATATCACAGACAGGAAACGTGAAACTTTATATTCTTTCTCGGATTTCGAAGGGTACCAGTTCTGGTGAACTGATTGCAGCCTTTTGAACAGTGATTGAACACTGATGTTTCACTTGTACCGTAGGCTCCCTTACACATTTTGTAAACAACAATCTGAGACAGTGCCCCCTGCCGTTGACTGAAAGGTTTTACCGGACAGCTGCGGTACGGTACTAGATCTACTTGTTGTGTACATCCGCTTATCGTGGCCGTCAAGGCCACATTGCCGACTTTTCTGGTTGGCTTCGTGAGAGGGGACGATGTATTCCTCTGGTTTACGGATGCAAAACTCAGAGTAAGCCGGCGATGACACGCCAGTCCACGGGTAACGAAATGAATGGATATATCGTACCAAAGTTCATTCATACTATGTATTTCCAGATAACTAGATTACAGGTAGGAAGTGATTTTCCGGGGTTCAGCGGGTTGGATAATTTCTTTATATGCCTAATAATTTGTGTATTGTGGAACGAGGGAATCCCTCTAGTCCAACAAGTGCAATGTCAAAATCCCGCTCACGGTCCCAGAGATGTCGATTTATGAGAGCTACAATATTTGCAACACCAACAGACATTATCTCGGCTCTTTTTTCTTCCAAATTCTTGTAATTTAACGTGCATTTTACTCAATACAAATAAATTGACCATTCTTTCAAGGTTTTTTTTATATGTTTGTGGGCAATATTTGAGCAATATTGTGCACTAAAATTCAAAACGATTTTACGCTACTGCCAGTAACCCAGTGCTATTTATAGCGAAAAAAGTAGTGCGGTTGTGGGCGAGGCATAGATATTTTAGACACATTGAAGTATGAAACGCAAAATTTAGCGCTGATCAGCCAATCAAATTGCCGGATTTACGAACAATACGGGGGAAATTTCATTATTTAGACCAGAAGAGGATGCACATATAATTTGCATGATATATAATTTGCATGATAAATAGATAAAATTGCAGACAATGTGAAATATGATCTCGTCATTGACAACACAATACCAGAATAATCTTTGAACACACTAAAAATCTATGAAAACCTAACCACTGTATCAAAACGCCAAATTTTGAAATACCTATACACGAATTCACGACGATTTACAATTTACAGACAAATGGACGACATGATGCAAAACAAATAAAGGGGATCGATAGGAATCGCCTATGTTCTCATATACCCTAGCAATTAATGGTGTGATATACCCTAGCAATTAGTGGTGTGGCCATATACCCTAGCAATTAGTGGTGTGGCCATATACCCTAGCAATTAATGGTGTGGCCATATACCCTAGCAATTAGTGGTGTGGCCATATACGCTAGCAATTAGTGGTGTGGCCATATACCCTAGCAATTAGTGGTGTGGCCATATACCCTAGCAATTAATGGTGTGGCCATATACCCTAGCAATTAGTGGTGTGGCCATATACCCTAGCAATTAGTGGTGTGGCCATATACCCTAGCAATTAATGGTGTGGCCATATACCCTAGCAATTAGTGGTGTGGCCATATACCCTAGCAATTAGTGGTGTGGCCATATACCCTAGCAATTAGTGGTGTGGCCATATACCCTAGCAATTAGTGGTGTGGCCATATACCCTAGCAATTAGTGGTGTGGCCATATACCCTAGCAATTAGTGGTGTGGCCATATACCCTAGCAATTAGTGGTGTGGCCATATACCCTAGCAATTAGTGGTGTGGCCATATACCCTAGCAATTAGTGGTGTGGCCATATACGCTAGCAATTAATGGTGTGGCCATATACCCTAGCAATTAATGGTGTGGCCATATACCCTAGCAATTAGTGGTGTGGCCATATAGCAATTAGTGGTGTGGCCATATACCCTAACAATTAGTGGTGTGGCCATATACCCTAGCAATTAATGGTGTGGCCATATTAATGGTGTGGCCATATACCCATATATCCTAGCAATTAGTGGTGTGGCCATATACCCTAGCAATTAGTGGTGTGGCCATATAGCAATTAGTGGTGTGGCCATATACCCTAACAATTAGTGGTGTGGCCATATACCCTAGCAATTAATGGTGTGACAATATACCCTAGCAATTAGTGTTGTGGCCATATACCCTAGCAATTAGTTGTGTGGCCATATACCCTAGCAATTAGTGGTGTGGCCATATACCCTATCAATTAGTGATGTGCCGATGAAGCAAATTCAACATGTCAGCGAGCTATATCTGTTTTAAGCTAAGCTAATTTGACAAAAAAAGCAAATAAAAATATTTAAATATTCTTACTTGAAATTATTTCAATGTTTTAATGTTTATAAATTTCAATGCTGACTCGCTAAATCTTATAGCTTGAATGCAGTACGCATGACATAAAAAAGGACCTGTGACAAATGATGATTTGAGATCTGCTGTATCATTTAATAGCCTTTACCAAATGCACTAGGTAGGCAACGCCGCCATTGGACTATACAAATTAGAAAGCGGGAATTCAAATCTCATCTGAGTCTAAAATATAATATAGAATAATCCCAAGTTACATATACCCAAAAGTAACGAATATCACCGAAACAGTGCAAGGTTGATCTCTAGAAGTTAGACTGTATTCAGGTGTATGGCCTGTTGAAACAAAGACTACAAGTTTCAAAATAAAATTGCAGCTAAATTTGCCAAAATAACACCGCAAAACTCTTAATATACTGTCATGCTGAACTTTACCAAGTGATTTGCAAATACTGTTTTAACTCAGCGTTGAAAATAAATAACTACTCTCGCCCGTTTACAAAAGATGAAGATGCCGACTGCAGCTCATGTCTTCACTCAGTGGCAGTTAGAACAGAAGAGGACAATATACCAAGGGCTCAGTGAATTTGAAGGAAAAAAACACTTCATTTTGTAAACAGATGGGCTCAACACAGCAAAGACCTATTATTTACTTTGAAATAGTAGACAATCAGAGACTATTAAGTGACCAGTCTTTGGGGGGTTACATTCATCAATCCTTAAAAGAGGAACTTTGAGTCGACATCGAGATCAAAAGTTCAACACACCACCGATAGTGTCAGTCCAACGGCCTGACAGGTAAAAGTAAATAAACAGATACACGAACAAAATATGTTAAATATTCAGGCGAGCAAAACTACCGATAAATGTAACTCCAATGTAAATCTACGTGGAAATATGATTTAATATAGTGTATAGGGGAATTTCATATGTAATGGGACTACAAAACGTTCCCAAGCAATATGCAATGAAATAAAAAGATGAATAAGCCAAAATTATTTAAGTGTCTCATAAACCAACAATATACACTCACTACGCAGCTCAACATGGTACAAAGATAAAAGTACCCAATAGCAAACGTATGACCTATTTCAACCAAAATACAACCAATTGGCTTGGCTGCTCATTACATGTCGCGCTTTAACTTACATGATGAATAGCTAAGATTCAGCTATAAGATAACTCACGAGTTAATTATAATGTTCCCAGAAATAGTCCATTAAATGTCATGCTGGAGTTAAGAAAATGATGATGTAAGTTACGATAAGTTGAATTACAAGCGTCTTGTCCGTCATTCATTATTCAGCTGTCAATTTAAAGAATATCCGCATCCATAATCCAAAGACCTATTTCAGCCCCGTGGAGATCCCGGGGATTGACCTGGGGTGTCGTTGTGCACACTTCAGGTCATAGTAAGAATGGGCCTCAGCCCCTCGGAGAGCTTGTCGTCAAAGGCGACTAACTGGGTTACCCGTGGGGTTCCCGGGTGTGGAAAGGAATGGGACCCCACCCGCGGGATCCCGGATGTTAAAAGGAATAGGAGGGACCCGTGTGCTTTCCGGTTGTGAAAAGGAATAGGAACCAAACATCGTTATATGACTGATATAGTGTTGAAAGCGACGTTAAATCTTATTTACTCACTCGCCCACGCCATATTCCATATAACAGTATTAAAAAGACAATCACAGTACAAACATTGGCAAGTTTTGTGCAAGAGAGAAGCTGTCAAAACTTTTCAATGATGCCGACAAGACAGCATGTTGTTTGAAAAATATCAAATCCGTATCGCTGATCAATATTCTTCATCATATGATATTCGTTGTAAAGTCATCAGCTAGAGAATGATGTATCTCAGTCACGCTTTGATTGCGCCTGTTCATATGAACATCATGAAGATCTTGAAGTACATGAGTTCATACGACCGCTAGCCCCATGTGCAGCGGAATTAGACACAAGTTACGAAACGAAACGCCATAGATCTTGCACTCTACGCTCGTATTTCGTTATCAGCATGCGATATGAATCGACAAATTTGAGGAACTTTGAGTAGAGGCGCTTGGTGGTATAGCCAGGTTTGATAAGTTTCTGCAATATTTTGTGACGTAAATTAAAAGCGTCACATTTAGCACAGGATCTAACAAATGCTACTAGGCGAGATATGTATACGCCATACGTAGGTCACACTAGAATCTTGCTGTCCAGAAAGGGATCTATCCCTTATTCAAAATACTTTTTTGAAAATAGCATTTAAAATATTAAAATAAAATTTAAAGTTATTTTTTAAATCCGAATATCTTCACAACCTACAGGTTTACAGTGAATGTATATATTTGGAATCCTTAACCCTATCTGGCCTGGGCTTTTTGGGACCTGTCCAGGCCTTGGGGGAGGGGGGACCGAAATGCCCCCCCACCATAATTATTTTTCTTACCCCTTGAGCTAGGGGGCTGAAACTTATCACACTATACCCTTGGGTCAAGCTTTACCAGAAAATGTGAAAAATCCAAGATGACCGCTTTGATGACGTCACAGTGACGTCATTTTCAAAAACGGCATTTTTTTGTCGATTTTTCGGTCAGATTTTCTGAATTTTTTATTTTTGCAATTTCTTCGCAAAAACTGCATGATAAATTAGTAAATATTAATGTTATGTGAAATAAAATAGTTTTTGCCCACTTTTCGTCGCGGAAAGGCGGAAATTTTGAAGAAATATGACAAATCACTTTTCAGTTACCCCATGTGGTCGCCATCTTGGATTTATCCATGATCCTCTGTTCGGGGGGTCATGCAAATAGGCTCAAAATGACCCCAATATGACAAACTATAAAGTCTCGGAGTTTCAGCTCTCCATTTTTGTCGTTCCGGATATAGCGCAGAAAGTTTGGAAGCGGCGGGGGGGGCATGTGCCCCCCCCCCCAGGCCAGATAGGGTTAAGAAAAGCGCTTTCAATAAATACATACATTAGCATAGCTATGAGACATCCTTTAAGCTGTGTAAAGACGAATTCTGGAGTGTGCGCTAACGTGTCGACAGGAGGGCACAGTATCCATAAGTTTGTCTAAATGAGACGTGTCCTTCTGAGTGTTAAAGCGTGAATTTTTCTATGGGAGAGAAACTGGGGGAGACGACCCAAGGAAAAATGTATGAAGTTGTTGTTAACTTGGATTGTGGCCCTTTATCTACAGCTTCTGTTCATTGAAGACAGAACACAATCTGTTATAGGTCACAAACCTCCATTGCATTTAGTGGGTCCAAGATAATAATTAGGAGTAAACTTTCGGCAACCACTGATTGGCTGTTATTCTAAGTGGCAGTGAAATGGTTTGTGCTATATTCTATAATTCATTCCAATATTATTTGACGCTCAGGAATATGGAAGAACCATTGTCACAGGTTAATAAAAAAAAATTTAGCCCGGTTTTCTTGACCTCCCTTAACCCTGGTTACCAAGGCATTAGACGCCATGCCCTCATTCCCAGGAGCTGCCATTCAGAAAAATGGTGGGGAATATATATGCTGATTTTTCCATATTTTTTAGAGGAAAAGCCAGGCTATCCAGTGTGGTATGTGAGTAGTGGCCACGAATATTAGGGAATATAGTTTTGGCCAGATGTGCCCAGCTCATTTACTGCATAATAAGTAAGGCAAATATTTAGTGGTTTGTGACCTATAACACCCTGCATATTTGTAGTTGGCCATGTTACCAAGCAGTAAAGAGGACAGTCATGATAACACTATTTTAAGCCATTTCAGATGTGTCGGTTTGGTGTTTCTCTCCCAATTTTCTTCGCGGCAGACAAGCCAAATTGCAGCACGATAGTCTCCATTTGATAGGTGAGTGTAATCTTCCAAAATTCAGTCTTGAATTTTAGCCATTTCATATAGGCCTACACCAGTTTGATATTTTTCTCCCATTTGCTTCGAGAAAGAGACTCCGTATTGAGCAGCTCCGCTTGGGTAAATAAATTTAGTTCGGTAGCCACTCGCGAGAACATGTCATTCCCTAGCACCCCCCGCGTTGATTTTGTTTGGCTTCTTTTTCATGAAGATCAACATGTCCCGGTCAATTAAATACCTGATGTAGATATCTACGGTGGTGCCTAAGGTTGCTACATGCAATTGTTTGATGCTGACTGGTTTTGAAAATTTTAAAACCGGAATGAGGGTAGGGGTGATTCAACTTCCATATTTTTAGTGCCCCTGCGCTTCGCGATCTAAAACTTACACAAATTTACCTCCGAATAATGACCTTTCAGATAAAACAGTCCAAATTCCTCTAGCTAATATAGCCACGTCATAGTGACGTCATAAGCTCGAGAAGCCTTAGTCTCATGAGTTTCGGGAAATATTTTCTCCGATTTTCTCTGTTTCTTTCGCAATAATCCATTCTTGATGATATTTGACATATAATCTTGAAAGATATGTGTCTCCCGTTTAATTCTAGACCAGATACCTCTTTCCACAAAGTCTTGTTTGACCTCAGCATGGATTCATATAGATGTTACCCGGTCATGACTCTATTAAATGCAAATCGGGGGTAGGGGAGATTACCCTCCCATATTTTCTTTTGTTCGCGGTTTATCATACTGAAATGTTCCACACATTGCTTTTGGATATCGACCTGAAAGATAGAGTAATCAGACTTCTTGTAACTTCTTTAGTTTCGTCGCTATGCCGTCATGAATATAGATATTGTATTTTTACATTATTTGTGTCTGATTATCGCGCCTTGTTCTGTTTTTTCTTTCTTTATTTCTATAAAATGTTACGCTTATATATCTGGATAGTGTTTCAAAAGGTTTCATTTCAACCAAGTGTCGTACAGAAGTAAATTAATATGATTTTGTGAGTGAGAAACTAATAATCTGGCCTGAAATAAGACAGAAAAACAAAATCTAATTGAGAATGTCTCACAAAAATCTAGGTTAGTTGGAATTCCTCATGTCCTTTGTCCACTCAAGGTTATATTGTGAAAACTTGGGTTATAATGAATTTTGCATGGGTATACGTAACTTTAATACAATCACAGCAAGGGATTGGGAGGAAACATTAATTGTAATGAATAAGAAACGTCTTCATTGCTGGAGATTGTCTGTTTGCTGAATCTTGTTTGCAATGAAATATGGGTAGACTCGAAATGGCGACCGTGTTGGGATGGTCTGATATCTCGATAAACTAAGATGGTATAGGGGACGTGAGGCTACTTCATAGCGCGGCCGAGATACTTAGGCTATGTTCGAGAATCCACCTCATTCTTGGGTCTGAATGTGAGGGCAGCCGAGTCATATGGTGGCCTTTTAGTTGCCAGACGTCGTCAATTTCCCTCACCTTTCTGCATATCGCTCCAATGTATTACCTGTCAAGGGCGTAGACAAGTTGTCAGGTTTGGGGGGGTTTTGAAGGGGGAGAGTCTGAGAGTGGGGTATCCCCCCTCGCAGCTTAAGATTTTTTTTGGAAACTTGATGGTAAATTGGCACTCTCTGGGAGCATCTGAGCAGTATAACATTGTAACAACTGAACTTTGATTTATGCCAAAATGTCTCATAACAATGACGATCATTACATTGATAAACGTTACAATCTGAAATGACCATTCAGTCTCGGGTTTGCACTATAATTCAAGTTAATCCTTAGACAATACTATCCTGCCCCGATAGCAGCAAAATGGCTGCATTGACGGGTGGCTGAGCACATGAGCTCTGGTTCATTAATTGGGTTGCCTTTGCTATCTTTTTAACATAGGAAATATTGTTAATCGATGATAACTGGGCTATTTTCTACCTGCAGTTGTCAGACTTGGAATAGTAGGAAAACTTATCCATATTTGCCATATTTACACCAGTTATTAAATAGTAACTTCAGGTCTACTGTCTGTCCCGCATAATATATCTCAGACGTTTTCGGCGATATGTCTCGGGCAATTTATCGGACCGTCACGTTCGGCTATTTTCGTATTGGCGAAACTTAGCCTCTCACATAGAACGTGGGGAGCGTATGGCGATCAAGTAGTGAGCCGGCTACGAAATACCTTTGGTAATCGAACGATCCGATCGCATTTTATTGTGAATTGAAGTTAATTTTAACCGAACGAACATAGTTCATTCAAATTATATAAAACTATTTCTATGTTTAGTTGAATAATAGCAATCTATCCCCAGAACTCAGCAACTGGGCTAATTTCCGCCAATACGGAAATAGACGAATGCGAGATTGGTTCCGCCGAAAATTAATTGTGCGCATGATAAGATAAGATTCTTTATTGTACCGAGCATCTCATTTGGGACAGAGTACAAAACACATAAAAAGTAGAACAAATAAGAAAGTAAACAAACAGGTGCTACGTTTCCGTTTCCGCACCCAGAAATCGACTACGCCAGAGGTCACTTTCTCAGCTAAAGTGAGTTCTGGGGCTAGATTGTTTATCGGACAGCATTGAAACTTCACTGCACACAGTAGATAAAAAATACTAAAGTTATTTCAAAGTATCACCAAAATTCTTTCAGTGGTTCTCCATAAATCGCGAAAAAAAAAAATTAGATGGGAGATTTGTGAGTTATATTTTTGACGTCATATATCATGCCTGCATGTTATAACAATGGCAGATCAAAGTCATGGTGGCCCCAAGATATTTTCGTCAATTCTCAACAGGTTCTAATGAAAGACAGGAATAAAATTAATGTTTTTTAGTTTATATACTGTGGGAATTTTCAATGTTGTACGATAAATTGTCTCCGAAATATCACCGAAAACGTCTGGGATTTATTATCTGGGACAGACAGTAAGTTTATTTCTAGAGTTCCTATATGAACAGTACACTCTCAGAAATATTCAGGGAATAATCCTGAATAGATCAGGCTGCACATCCACAACTCAATTTCAGGGATTTTACCTGAAATTCAGGAATAATTTCCTGAAATTCAGGTATATCATCCATGAATTCAAGCTAAATTACCTGAATTTTAGGGGATTTTACGTACCTGAATAGGGTCGGGAACATACTAATCAGGGTGGTAAATTTGCCTGAATTTCAGGGAAAATTCACTCATTCAGGGATCATTTTCCTGAAATTCAGGAAATTATCCCTGGATTTCAGGTAAAATCCCTGAAATTGAGTTGTGGACGTACAGCCTGATCTATTCAGGATTATTCCCTGAATATTTCTGAGAGTGTAGTTGAGAGTTTGTATCACTTGTTTGTGAATAAAGAAATACTGAACAAATGACCGGGATCTCAATTGAAAAACAAAACAACTTAATAGTGAAAAATTTACGAAAAATTATGCTCAACTGAAGTTTTGATGTTTTTCGCCCAAATAGGCGGTATTTGATTGGAATTGGAGCACACTATATATAGTCTATTCCATTCTCGGAGACGATCGCAAAAGATTTGAGCCCGAAATCGTCAATCTATGGCTTAGGTCACTGATCAATTGCAATCTTATTTTAGGCCTAATGCACTGGCGGTGATAAGTTTACTTCTACTGTAATAATTCAATAATATACGTGATCTTCTATGCTATGTTGGCTTTCTTTTTCTTTCTTTCTTTCTTTTTTTCGTTTGTTTGTTTGTTTTTCCCCGTCAAGCCCCCCGTTGTCTACGCCCTTGCCTGTATATGGTAGCTATCTGCTGGTGGACTGTCAGTCTCCGAGTCCCGCCCCCTGTACATAACAACACATAAATAAGGGAAGTAGGAGACATACTGACAGAGCCACATGACTTCACAGTATAGTCTTCCGGTTAACCTATTCTAAAGCACATACCAAGAATTCAACGATTCGTGATATGTGTTGTATCTCAGGTACGCTTTTATTGTACCTGTTCATGCGGCAACTTGGATGATATGACCACACGGCCCCTAGCCCCGGCATGAGCAGTATTGGATACAAATCTAGAGAGTCATTCTATTTGTCATGACCCAAGGTGTAGTGTTGTGAATTTCAGCGCCCTAGCTCAATGGATAAGAAAAATATTTCGGAGGGACATGTCTCAAAAAGCCCAGAGCCTCTCTGCTGACACCATTTAGGGTTTGTCTTTATACAGCTACAAGTATGCCTTTATAGCATGGTAATGTATATATTTCTGGAAAGCGCTTAAAGATTCCAAATATATAAATGCGTTCACTGTAAATCTGTAGGTTGTTAAGATATTCGAATTTCAACAAATTAATAAAAAAAATGAGCCTTCTTTTTTAAATTTCTATTTTCCAGTAACGAATTAAACTTGTACTATCATTTTCTGTAGAAGACAACTCCAACAGGAAAACCGTGTCTCTAGTTCATTTTTTATTCACATTTTCTCGATTTTTTAATGAAATAGTCCATTAAATGTCATGCTGGAGTTAAGAAAATGATGATGTAAGTTACGATAAGTTGAATTACAAGCGTCTTGTCCGTCATTCATTATTCAGCTGTCAATTTAAAGAATATCCGCATCCATAATCCAAAGACCTATCTCAGCCCAGTGGAGATCCCGGGGATTGACCTGGGGCGTCGTTGTGCACACTTCAGGTCATAATAAGAATGGGCCTCAGCCCCTCAGAGAGCTTGTCGTCAAAGGCGACTAACTGGGTTACCCGTGGGGTTCCCGGGTGTGGAAAGGAATGGGACCCCACCCGAGGGATCCCGGATGTTAAAAGGAATAGGAGGGACCCGTGTGCTTTCCGGTTGTGAAAAGGAATAGGAACCAAACATCGTTATATGACTGATATAGTGTTGAAAGCGACGTTAAATCTTATTTACTCACTCGCCCACTCCATATTCCATATAACAGTATTAAAAAGACAATCACAGTACAAACATTGGCAAGTTTTGTGCAAGAGAGAAGCTGTCAAAACTTTTCAACGATGCCGGCAAGACAGCATGTTGTTTGAAAAATATCAAATCCGTATCGCTGATCAATATTCTTCATCATATGATATTCGTTGTAAAGTCATCAGCTAGAGAATGATGTATCTCAGTCACGCTTTGATTGCGCCTGTTCATATGAACATCATGAAGATCTTGAAGTACATGAGTTCATACGACCGCTAGCCCCATGTGCAGCGGAATTAGACACAAGTTACGAAACGAAACGCCATAGATCTTGCACTCTACGCTCGTATTTCGTTATCAGCATGCGATATGAATCGACAAATTTGAGGAACTTTGAGTAGAGGCGCTTGGTGGTATAGCCAGGTTTGACAAGTTTCTGCAATATTTTGTGACGTAAATTAAAAGCGTCACATTTAGCACAGGATCTAACAAATGCTACTAGGCGAGATATGTATACGCCATACGTAGGTCACACTAGAATCTTGCTGTCCAGAAAGGGATCTATCCCTTATTCAAAATACTTTTTTGAAAATAGCATTTAAAATATTAAAATAAAATTTAAAGTAATTTTTTAAATCCGAATATCTTCACAACCTACAGGTTTACAGTGAATGTATATATTTGGAATCCTTAACCCTATCTGGCCTGGGATTTTTGGGACCTGTCCAGGCCTTGGGGGAGGGGGGGCCGAAATGTCCCCCCACCATAATTATTTTTCTTACCCCTTGAGCTAGGGAGCTGAAACTTATCACACTATACCCTTGGGTCAAGCTTTACCAGAAAATGTGAAAAATCCAAGATGACCGCTTTGATGACGTCACAGTGACGTCATTTTCAAAAACGGCATTTTTTGGTCGATTTTTCGGTCAGATTTTCTGAATTTTTTATTTTTGCAATTTCTCCGCAAAAACTGCATGATAAATTAGTAAATATTAATGTGATGTGAAATAAAATAGTTGTTGCCCACTTTTCGTCGCGGAAAGGCAGAAATTTTGAAGAAATATGACAAATCACTTTTCAGCTACCCCATGTGGTCGCCATCTTGGATTTACCCATGATCCTCTGTTCGGGGGGTCATGCAAATAGGCTCAAAATGATCCCAATATGACAAACTATAAAGTCTCGGAGTTTCAGCTCTCCATTTTTGTCGTTCCGGATATAGCGCAAAGTTTGAAAAGGGCAGGGGGGGCATAATGCCCCCACCAGGCCAGATAGGGTTAAGAAAAGCGCTTTCAATAAATACATACATTAGCATAGCTATGAGACATCCTTTAAGCTGTGTAAAGACGAATTCTGGAGTGTGCGCTAACGTGTCGACAGGAGGGCACAGTATCCATAAGTTTGTCTAAATGAGACGTGTCCTTCTGAGTGTTAAAGCGTGAATTTTTCTATGGGAGAGAAACTGGGGGAGACGACCCAAGGAAAAATGTATGAAGTTGTTGTTAACTTGGATTGTGGCCCTTTATCTACAGCTTCTGTTCATTGAAGACAGAACACAATCTGTTATAGGTCACAAACCTCCATTGCATTTAGTGGGTCCAAGATAATAATTAGGAGTAAACTTTCGGCAACCACTGATTGGCTGTTATTCTAAGTGGCAGTGAAATGGTTTGTGCTATATTCTATAATTCATTCCAATATTATTTGACGCTCAGGAATATGGAAGAACCATTGTCACAGATTAAGAAAAAAAAAAATTTAGGCCGGTTTTCTTGACCTCCCTCAACCCTGGTTACCAAGGCATTAGACGCCATGCCCTCATTCCCAGGAGCTGCCATTCAGAAAAATGGTGGGGAATGTATGCTGATTTTTCCATATTTTTTAGAGGAAAAGCCAGGCTATCCAGTGTGGTATGTGAGTAGTGGCCGCGAATATTATGGAATATAGTTTTGGCCAGATGTGCCCAGCTCATTTACTACATAATAAGTAAGGCAAATATTTAGTGGTTTGTGACCTATAACACCCTGCATATTTGTAGTTGGCCATGTTACCAAGCAGTAAAGAGGACAGTCATGATAACACTATTTTAAGCCATTTCAGATGTGTCGGTTTGGTGTTTCTCTCCCAATTTTCTTCGAGGCAGACAGGCCAAATTGCAGCACGATAGTCCCCATTTGATAGGTGAGTGTAATCTTCCAAATTTCAGTCTTCAATTTTAGCCGTTTCATATAGGCCTACACCAGTTTGATATTTTTCTCCCATTTGCTTCGAGAAAGAGACTCCGTATTGAGCAGCTCCGCTTGGGTAAATAGATTTAGTTCGGTAGCCACTCGCGAGACCATGTCATTCCGTAGCACCCCCCGCGTAGATTTTGTTTGGCTTCTTTTTCATGAAGATCAACATCTCCCGGTCAATTAAATACCTGATGTAGATATCTACGGTGGTGCCTAAGGTTGCTACATGCAATTGTTTGATGCTGACTGGTTTTGAAAATTTTAAAACCGGAATGAGGGTAGGGGTGATTCAACTTCCATATTTTTATTGCCCCTGCGCTTCGCGATCTAAAACTTACACAAATTTACCTCCGAATAATGACCTTTCAGATAAAACAGTCCAAATTCCTCTAGCTAATATAGCCACGTCATAGTGACGTCATAAGCTCGAGAACCCTTTGTCTCATGAGTTTCGGGAAATATTTTCTCCGATTTTCTCTGTTTCTTTCGCAATAATTCATTCTTGATGATATTTGACATATAATCTTGAAAGATATGTGTCTCCCGTTTAATTCTAGACCAGATACCTCTTTCCACAAAGTCTTGTTTGACCTATATCCCATATTTTCTTTTGTTCGCGGTTTATCATACTGAAATGTTCCACACATTGCTTTTGGATATCGACCTGAAAGATAGAGTAATCAGACTTCTTGTAACTTCTTTAGTTTCGTCGCTATGACGTCATGAATATAGATATTGTATTTTTACATTATTTGTGTCTGATTATCGCGCCTTGTTCTGTTTTTTCTTTCTTTATTTCTATAAAATGTTACGCTTATATATCTGGATAGTGTTTCAAAAGGTTTCATTTCAACCAAGTGTCGTACAGAAGTAAATTAATATGATTTTGTGGGTGAGAAACTAATAATCTGGCCTGAAATAAGACAGAAAAACAAAATCTAATTGAGAATGTCTCACAAAAATCTAGGTTAGTTGGAATTCCTCATGTCCTTTGTCCACTCAAGGTTATATTGTGAAAACTTGGATTATAATGAATTTTGCATGGGTATACGTAACTTTAATACAATCACAGCAAGGGATTGGGAGAAAACATTAATTGTAATGAATAAGAAACGTCTTCATTGCTGGAGATTGTCTGTTTGCTGAATCTTGTTTGCAATGAAATATGGGTAGACTCGAAATGGCGACCGTGTTGGGATGGTCTGATATCTCGATAAACTAAGATAGTATAGGGGACGTGAGGTTACTTCATAGTCTCCACATGAATATCTGCAATAAAAGCGCGGCCGAGATACTTAGGCTATGTTCGAGAATCCACCTCATTCTTGGGTCTGAATGTGAGGGCAGCCGAGTCATATGGTGGCCTTTTAGTTGCCAGACGTCGTCAATTTCCCTCACCTTTCTGCATATCGCTCCAATGTATTACCTGTATATGGTAGCTATCTGCTGGTGGACTGTTAGTCTCCGAGGCCCGCCCCCTGTACATAACAACACATAAATAAGGGAAGGAGGAGACATACTGACAGAGCCACATGACTTCACAGTATAGTCTTCCGGTTAACCTATTCTAAAGCACATACCAAGAATTCAACGATTCGTGATATGTGTTGTATCTCAGGTACGCTTTTATTGTACCTGTTCATGCGGCAACTTGGATGATATGACCACACGGCCCCTAGCACCGGCATGAGCAGTATTGGATACAAATCTAGAGAGTCATTCTATTTGTCATTCGACAAATATGTGTAGGTTTATTATTTTGGCGGAAAATTTAAGCCGTACGACGTCGGGCATTACAGGTTAGTTTTTCAATGTATTCTTGCATTTACCATGTTTGCCCCATGCGGAGACATTTACGCCATCAGACGTCCTCGATGCTCATCCATTAACATCAAACGAGTTATTTGCTAGTGTATCTAAATCCGCTTAAGCCGGTGCTAGGGGCCGTGTGGATACTTTATATTTTTCACAGGAACAGCTGCAATAACAGCGCGGTTGAGTTACTAAAGCTAAGTCCACCGTATTCTCGGGTCTGAGGTCTGAATGTGAGGTGTCGAGAAAAGCTTGTGGTTGAGTCACATGGTTGTTTTTTAGCCACCAGACGTCAGTTTGTACCATCTCTTGTATATCGCTCCAATTAATCACGCATATATATATACATCTCAGTTTGCCGAGACTAGCCTGATATTTGCAAAAATGGACAGAAGAGGGATACGCAAATACCTGACGGCAAGGTAACACAGCCTTACAAGGCAAGTGGATTTTAGCTAATTTTTGTTTTTTGGCTATTTTGGTTGAGGCTGTTCAATCTAATTAAAATTAAATCTTGTCTGCTCCCCCATTTGGATATGTCGCTTGAAGGGTCTAACAGGCTCGCAGTAACTCGAGTGACAACCAATCCTGAAAACACTTCATATTGCTTTGAAGGGAACATTAATGATAGAGAATTTTTGGTTGGCTCAGTCGACTCAGACGCCGCGCTGGTGGGGTGTCTTTTCATGTTTACGCGGTCCCCACATTGTGTAATACGTGGTAGATATATGGACTGGTCTTTGGTGTAAACATTAGGGTAAACGGACACTTTGACCCTATCTCCTCTCCCCGACTGCAAGTGGACTAGTCCAGATGCGACCATGATGTCCTGATGCTATTAAATATTCATGGTAAGGGCGCGCAGAACACCAAATTCAATTGTAATACTTAATATTCTATATAGCGACATGTACGATTGGGGAGCATTGATAGGATATTAATTTATATAGTGTTCAAATGAACAGCGCATCCAGAGCGTGACTGATACTCTGGACACGACTTGGAATTCATTTGGATAAAGAATAATGATCATGAAGTTTATGTATATAGAACATCATTATGTCTTACTAACATCATTGAAAACTGTTTTTCTTGTATTTATTTCATACACATTGGAATTGAGGCTAACTTTCATACGAAATTCTTCATGGACTGCGGCTGATTATTGAATCTTGGTATCGAATTTGACACTTGCTAGTGATATAACTATTGTATTGATAAATTTATATGTAATGGATCTTTCTTTTCGTATTTTTCTTCAATTACCTTTTTTATACAAAAGGAAGGCATTGGAATGTTTGTTTTTGTTTGTCAATATCACTTTAGCATCACAGTGTAATAGAACGTTCCCATAATGTATATCTAGCTTCAAGAATGGAACCAAAGAAATTGACAAGTATCCATTTTCGAATGAGATATATTTATCGAATTAATTTATATGAACAGTTTTCTTTGACGTGGATGTTATACGAATTAGGTCTTTGGATTATACACGTTGGGTGGGCACGGTTTCTGTTGCTTCAATCCATTTTGTCTCATTTCATGCATCATATTTGAAAATAGTTTGATGGGGTCTGCCTTTCGTCTTCTCTCAATACTTTCTGACCTGAATCCATTCCTTTCATTTCATGTAGCATTCATTCATTTCATCTGGCAAATTAACTGGTTTTCTCTATTTAGATATCGAAACATGGGTGATACTAGAAATGTTGAATCCTTCGTCTTTCTGCCTGTCCATAATTTCGACATTATGCAAATGGGGTTAACAAATGCAAGCGGCAACTTTATATAGACCCGTTCTTGGTTAATAATTGATCACAAGCTAGATTAATACATGCAAGCGGCAACTTCATGTAAAGTCGTTCTTGGATGAGAGTTGACCACTAGCAGCTAGTTGATAATCCTTAACCTAAGTCGAGCAGAGTTTAACATGTGTGAAACATATTAAACACATACCATAATTAAACGTAACGTTAAAAGGGCGGTGAATGACGAAGCCGGCGTACTGACAAGAAGTCATATTACCCCACCGACAAATATACTGACTGCAGATTTCTAAAAACATCACAAGAACCAACAGTGACCCATGTGACGACTTTTATCTCAACCCCACTTTTGTTGTATCTGTTCATGTGGATATATTGAATGACATGACCACACGGCCCTTAACACTTACTTGGGCGGTATTAGATACAAATATTTCAGAGCGACGATATATAGCCCTGTAACACTGACTATGCTATAAAGAATATACACGAAAGTTCAAAACAGACATTACAGAGACTTCATTCCAGAAGTATTGGAAGTTTGATTCCTCGTTTTGCTCAACTAGTATCCAATCACAAAGTGTTAAAAGCTTGAGCTCTCTAGACCCAAGTGTGAAGAAGATATCGAAGCATAATCACCCCTACCTCCATTCCTTTTTTTTGTTTTTGTGTTAATCAGAGAGCATTGGGAGAAAGCATCATGCGGCCTTACTCATTACCGTAGACGTCAACACCCCGTTCCAAGTAAGCCATGCATTTGTGGTCTTGAATACACACATCAAGCAAAAGCTAACAGGGTAACAATACACCGTTGGAAAATTACAAAATAAGGTCCAGAAAAAAAATACTTCCATGGTGATAATAACGACATAGTAACACCAATACTGAAGATAATCGGAATCGGATTGCTTTATCTGAATGATCCGTACGCAGATTCAATATGTGTTAAATTTAATTGCGTTAGGGTCGGGGAGAAATAAAATATTAGAACGTAATCACCCCTACCCCTATTTCGGCTTCATGTTTCTGCTGGTGGACAAGTTGTCCCCGAGGCCGGGCCCCTGCACACCCAACAAACATAATGAGCACAACTAAAAGAAAAAATATGAAGACAGACCCGAGGAACCTTAGTGCAGGTTTCTCGGCCGAGTCTCTAATAGTTCGAAATGCACTAAGACCTTTTTCAATCCAAATGACAGATATATTTCTGACAGCAAAGCAAGGCCACGACATCAAACCTTGCAATATTGCGCTTGATGATTGTTTAGCACCGAATTCTACATGTAATAATTTCAAAATTTCTAAGTGTGGACACCGTGGATGTCTCACGTGTCCACTCTTTAATACTTCAGCTTCATTTAGTTCCGCGTTAACTGGTAACTCATATTCTGTTAACTCGTATGTTGATCTTAGTTGTTCTACTACAAACTGTATTTACTTAGTTTCCTGTAAGAAGTGTGGTCAACAGTATGTTGGCAAGACCACCCAAAGACTCCATCTTAGGGTGAACGGTCACAGAAAATCCGTTAGGAAAAAGCAATTGCTTATAGGTAGGCATTTTTCTGGACCCGACCATGGCTTCTCATTCTGCTGGTGGACAAGTTGTCCCCGAGGCCGGGCCCCTGCACACCCAACAAACATAATGAGCACAACTAAAAGAAAAAATATGAAGACAGACCCGAGGAACCTTAGTGCAGGTTTCTCGGCCGAGTCTCTAATAGTTCGAAATGCACTAAGACCTTTTTCAATCCAAATGACAGATATATTTCTGACAGCAAAGCAAGGCCACGACATCAAACCTTGCAATATTGCGCTTGATGATTGTTTAGCACCGAATTCTACATGTAATAATTTCAAAATTTCTAAGTGTGGACACCGTGGATGTCTCACGTGTCCACTCTTTAATACTTCAGCTTCATTTAGTTCCGCGTTAACTGGTAACTCATATTCTGTTAACTCGTATGTTGATCTTCGTTGTTCTACTACAAACTGTATTTACTTAGTTTCCTGTAAGAAGTGTGGTCAACAGTATGTTGGCAAGACCACCCAAAGACTCCATCTTAGGGTGAACGGTCACAGAAAATCCGTTAGGAAAAAGCAATTGCTTATAGGTAGGCATTTTTCTGGACCCGACCATGGCTGGGATAACTTTAGTATTCAGATCATAGACGTCGTCTATCCATCTACTAAGGATTCCCCCTTTGGATTTGAGAGAAAAATCCGAGAGCGGGAATTATTCTGGATGCTAGAACTTGGGTCAGTGTTTCCGTTTGGTTTAAATGATAATGTCAGTGGGTTCGGCAATGCTACAAACCGCCGTTCAAATATATCCAACATTACCCAACTATTTAAACCCCATCAACGGAGACAACGCAGCCATGGTTGGCGAAAGTTTAATAGTTCGATGATTCACGATCATATCACTTTAAATTACTTAGTGGGTTTAACTAACGCACCCAATAGTATACATAGCTTACGTACAGTTCTGTATGCGTTACCTCTGAGAGCTTTAAATCAAATAGCCAGAGATATACAGCAATCTGCGTCTTCAGGAAATATAATACCATCAAAAATCAGTAAAGTATGTCAAGATATAGCGTATTTTCGGTTGTATCGTCCAGTGAACATAATCGAAACATCTCAAGATCGGCTTTTCTTGAAACTCAACTACTTAGATAAAGGACTGGACATCATTAATTTACCTCGAATCCTGAATGATCCAGAGGGTACGCAACGCTGTACCAAACTATTTCAAGTTCACAGAACCTCCTTGCATTTCATATAAGTATACTAAATCTATAGCCACCAAAATATTCAATTACTCCAATGCTGTCAAGGAGTTTGACTGGAACTTATACACGTCAGGAGGCTATAGTTGTGATTGTGAATTGTCGAACTTTATCTATACACCATGCAAACATATTGTGACTGGTGACCTTGATGTGGTGAGTGATAAGGATCTGAAATTACTCCTGATGAAAGGACCTAAATATAGAGAGCCAAGAAGAATAAATCTGAAGGCGGACCAGAAGATAGTCTTGTCTGCATTAGAACAGTACGTTATTGATTGGTCTAAGCGAGAAAAAGTTGAACCTACAGTACTCGCTGATTGGCTGGACCTCACCAAGAGCAAGGTCGTTGAAACAATCCGCCATATTGACAGAAGTTCTCTTCCCCTAGCAAAACAAGTACTGAGAAACCTCAATTCGAAGAAGTTCTAGCAAATCTCCAGAGTAAATTCGTCATAGTCCCAGCAGACAAAGCTCCGAATAATATAATATTCATATGTAAATATTACTATTACCAGGTGCTGGTTAAAGAATTGAGTGTAGACATATCTTCATCAAATACGTCTACTTACTCCCAAACTGCATTTACTCTGGAAGATTTATTTAACAATCACAAAAAGTTTCTCAAGGAAAGAGGTATTTGTCTTCCAACCAATCATAGCGACATACCAAAAATATACTGGACTCCCAAAATGCATAAATCACCATACAAAGCTAGATTCATAGCTGGTTCTAGAAGCTGCACCACCAAGCTTCTTTCAACCCTATTGACGAGGGCCCTTCAGGAGGTAAAAGCATTTTGGGAAAGGTATTGCGCCACTATTTTCAAGAACTCTGGCGTTGAATGTATGTGGATATTGAAAAACTCAAAATGTCTTACGGAAGAACTTGATGCTAAAGGTCACATACCGTACAGACATGTATCCACATGGGATTTCTCGACTCTCTATACTACAATCCCTCATGAGGACCTTATTGACCGTATAAGTTCATTAATAGTATCTGTGTTCATGAAAACTGATCGTAGATATATTAATGTCGGAAGCCATAAAGCATTCTTTAGCTCGACTACATACAAGAGATATCATTCATGGGATGTTTCTTTGTTTATAGAGTTGCTTGAATTTCTCATTAAAATATCTATGTGAAATTTGGCAACACAATATATCAGCAGCATATAGGTATTCCAATGGGTACTAATTGTGCACCCCTGTTGGCTGACCTGTATCTGTTCTCTTATGAATATGACTATATGCAGGCGCTTTCAAAAACCGATCCATTCAAAGCCCGTTCCTTCTCATTCACCAAACGCTATATAGACGATCTTCTCGCTGTGGATAATCGCTATATAAATGACGCAGTGAAGGATATATATCCACCTTCACTGGATTTGAAGGAAACTACAGATAGCCCTACAGGCACATCTTATTTAGATCTCTACCTCTATAAAATGAAGCGGGCATTCTCTCTCGTCGACTTTATGACAAAAGAGATGATTACAATTTCGACATCGTAAACTATCCCTTTCTGGATAGTAATATTCCAGTGGGACCTGCATATGGCGTATACATATCTCGCTTAGTAGCATTTGCTAGATCCTGTGTTAAATGTGATGATTTTAATCAACGTCACAAAACATTGTTGCAGAAACTTATAAAACAGGGCTATTCCACCAAGCGCCTCCACTCAAAGTTTCTCAAATTTGGCGATACATATCGCATGCTGATAGCAAAATACGAACGTAGCGTGCAAGATCTATGGCGCTACGTTTCGTAACTTGTGTCTAATTCCGGTTAACCCGGGGCTAGGGGCCGTATGAGCCCATGTACTTCAAGATCCTCATGGTACTCATATGAACAGTCACAATCAAAGCGTGACTGAGGTACATCATTTTTAGATGACGACTCTATAACGAATATTATGGATTAAGAATACTGATCAGCGATACGGATTTGATATTTTGGAACATCATGATGTCTTGCCGGCATCATTGAAAACTGTTGACCGCTTCTCTCTTGCAGGAAACAAGCCTATGTTTATGTATACTTTTGTCTTTTTGAATTTGGTGCTAATACTGTTATATGGAAATGGAATAGGTCTTTGGATTATGGACGCGGATATTCTCTAATGGACGACGGCTGGATTATGAATGACGGACTAGACGCTTGTAATGTTGCATCGATGAAGTGCATATTAAATGGTTACACCAGGTCTAGAATTAACGAAGAGAGGATTATCTTTCACAAATACAAATTAGGCAGAATGCAAAAAGTGTTTTCGCAACTGTAAAACAAAAAATCGAGTCTCATTTTAAAAACAATCGAGGAAAAATGTATCCTCCAAGTTATGACGTCATAATGACGTAAAAAACGTAAAAGGCGTAACTTAAATTACGTTATCTTATAGAATATTATTCAGAGGTCAGGTATGGGAAGTTACAAAAAGTTTAGTGCAAGAATAAAAAAGATATACGTTCATAAATACCCCTACCCCATCTTAGAGTTAATTTTGTCTTGTTCAGACAGCGGTGAAGAAATGCATGCTGTGACCTTAGGCACCACCGTAGATGCCTCCATCAGGTCTAGAACTGACCAGCAGATGATACTCATTCATAAACAGTGGTCAAACTAAATCTACGCGGGGGGTGCTACGAAAACCTTATTTAGACCCCTTTTTGCGATTTGGCTACCGGACTAATTGCCATTTCCCAAGATAAGCATGTCAGATGTGTATTTTGGTATATATCTTTTCAGCAGGCAAACCACATATGGGTATATGGAATGCATTTCATATATCCTCTGCTTTAATTTCTAGTCGTGTCAGATACGCCAGTTTCATTTCCCTTTCGTTTTGTGTTGCGACATGCTTGTGACTGAAGTATGCTAATTCATTCAACAACACATATTAAAACGGACTGTATGCTTCCCGAATGCATTTGTATGACCGAGACAAAAATGTATGTGAATAGCATGTGTATGATAGTTGGGGCTTGCATGGATGCAGAGCATGTAGACATACAGCTTGGAAAAGACATTTTGCTTACCTAAATGTCACAACTCGTATCTGTTGCAAAACAAAAGGTGGGGATAATCAAACTGACGTAACTGACATAGCTCAAGTTTTAATGGCAAAAATCAAACTAACATGTCTGAAATATCTCTTAAAGTAATATGAGGGAGTGCGAAATCAGTGTCAAGTCAAATTCTATCTACATGACTCAATAAATGACTCACTTTTGAAGAGCAAACCGGGAGAGAAAAACCAAGCTAACATATCGGGTGTATCTAAAATTTAAACGAGAGAAAACTGCAAATGATTATTAAGGGGGATAAGTAGTAGGGTCACCGCATTTAAACTCACAATGACCTGGCGTAAGAAACTGGCGTAGAGGTCAAGTGCATTATAGTCCCGGCAAAGGTGTGCGCCGTCTCAAAAAGGACACCGTCTCATGTGGAGGTCACGTGACGGCCAAGTGCATGGGGCATGTATTCCTCCGCGGTGATGCGGTCTGGCGGTGATGCGGTCTGCCTCCGCGGACAGAAAGTAGTCCCGAATACGCGGGGAGCCGGGGGAAATTCTCCAGGCCGCTAGTGGACCGATTGGGTCGAGGCCATCCAGTCATGGGGGGGTGTATGTAAAATTAGGATTGCCCTATCAACACTGTCCAAAAGGGGTAATATCGGTCCCCGGGCTTATCGCGGCCTGCCTATCAAGTCATGGGTGGGTGTATGTAAAAGTTTCTCCAGAAAAAATATAAAATGCGGAACACGTACTTTACCTCTACAATAGGGGAATGATTCGCACATTTGCATCTATACGGAAAAATGCTTGTATGGGGTATGGGGGTAGTAATTTTTTTGTGGATTTCACTATGGATTGTTTGGTCTTGCTTTTCACGTCTCGCCACGAAAAACACGATGGGAAGGGTCTCGGAGCTAAGCGGCGAAATTGTTTGAAAAGTTCGCGAATGTCTGGATAGGCTTATATAGGCCCATACTGACTATGTCCATACTGGGAAATTCACACATGTTCATTGCGGTATGGGTTGTTTGGTCTTGTTTTTCACGTTTCACCATATATAACACGATGGTAGGGGTCTCGAAGTTAAGCGGTGAAATTTTTCGAAAAGTCCAGGTACCGGGTGGGTCTGTAAGATAAGATAAGATATGTAAGATAAGATAAAATTTATTGACCAAGATACACAGCCTTTGCAGACCGGCAATACAGTCAACGCACATAAATGAACATTCATAGAACAGCAATAAACTAATTGTTTTTATGGTACCGGTACTGGGAAACAGACACTCACTGTTAGCTTAAGGTCTCACACTTGATCAAATACCTGGCCGTGTGGATCAACAGGCTCTTACACTTGTTCCCCAGTACCATTCGCATTTGAGAAGACTTACTCAAACTATCGAAATACGGACAAATTTTGTTCAGTATAGTAGTGAGCGGTGTCCGCTGTTCGTGATATTTCGGACAATTAAAATGAAATGATATTCATCTTCGACGACTTGTTGACTGCACTGTTTACAATATCGCGCTTGCCTATCTACATTTCCGTAACGACCACGTTCTATCTCTAATCGATGAGCACTGATTCTGTATTCACATAGGGTGCTTCTCATTTTTTTGCTTGATCTACAGAAAGTACTTTATAGCGAGGCAAGAGAATTTAGTTTGCTGCAGGAATGTATAATATTACATTGTTTATGAAACAAGTAGCCAAATCTATAGGAATTCAATAGCTTACGTATAAATGCAGTCCAACTGCTACAGGTCAAAGTATTAAAATATACCTCAAACACTAGAGAGTCTTGATTTTCCAATATGTGCACCCAAAACTGGAGCATGCGTTTTAAGATATCAAATTGTAGGGGTAGTCTACCCAATTCCGCCCTACATGCATTGTTTGTGCTTTTTTGTGAACACCGAGTAACTCTTTCATGAATTTCAAGTGCAAACATTCAAATCCATCAGAGTCTTTAAAGACTGGCATGGTTCCCCAGACCTCACAACCGTACAGTAGGACTGGTTTTATGATGGAATCAAACATTTTTTCAAAAAGTTTACACTCTGAGTCATTATCAAGTCATTGGTTCAATTTAAAATAAGCCTTAAGGCCTTTATTTCGCAGATTTTCAATGGCCAGAGAAAAGTTACCATTACTTTTAAATAGTATGCCCAAGTACGTCAAATGTTCGACTATTGTCAGGGGCTTTGCGTTGACATGAAATGACAGATTTATTGGTTGATTAGTTGTGTTGAAGACTATAATTTGTGATTTATCAGTATTAACTGAAAGTCTCCATTTCTTACAAAAAGTACCTAGCTTGTCGAGCTTACTTTGTAAACCTTCAGGTGTAGATGATAGGATGACAATATCATCTGTATAGCATAGTATGTTGACAATTGACGAGTCATTGGGACACACTTTGCCAACAGAATCCGGTTGGATATCGGTAATTAAATCATTGAGGAATATATTAAAGAGTAAGGGACTGAGAACATCCCCCTGCCTAACACCAAGTGTTGAAGGAAAAGAGGAAGATAAACCTTCTTTAAATTTCACTGCGGATGAAGCCCCAGAATACATACTTTTAAGAATAGAATAAAGCTTACCACCAATACCTACTTTTAATAATTTATACAAAAGACCATCAGTCCAGACCGTGTCAAAGGCTTTACTCAGGTCAATAAATTCCCCGTACAGTTTTCTTTTAGCACACTTCTCATGGTCGATAATATTCCTGAGAGTTAAAATATGGTCAATTGTCCGACAACTTTCCGTAAAACCAATTTGATTTTTATGAATGATATCATTTTCTTTACAGTATGTTTGGAGTCTATTCAATAATATCTTGTTGAACATTTTGCCCATTCAGCTCGTAAGAGTGATACCCCTATAGTTTGATGGATCACACTTGTTACCCTTTTTGTGAATAGGGATAATGAGGCTTTTGTTCCAGACAGAAGGGAAGACTCCAGTACTAAATATTATATTGAAAAGTTTATGAAGAGGTTTAGCGAGAATGGGTATACCATACTTGAGAATTTCATTAATTATACCAGTGATTTCTTAGTTCTCAGTGCATCCAAAGACGATTGTTTTCGATCAACATCCTAAAATACATGTATAGCGTTTCGGGAGGGTGTGGAGCTCATGGATCTCTGTGTTTGCGGGACAGATTTAAACGTTGATATCACAAGTTAACATACATGATCTGAGAATAATGAAAAGTCGCTCACTTTAAACCTGAGTATCTGTGATAGAAAGCTAGTTTGAGATAACATGTAGTCTACCACGCTACAGCCACGATATTGAATAGAAGTATATTGTCCAACTGTGTCGCCAAGAGTCCGTTCGTTAAGTATTCTCATTTGAGATTGCTGACACAGTTCCAAAAGTAACTTATCACTATAGTCAACTGACTTAACGTCTAAATTATTACTCAATATTGGAACATCAGGAGAGTAGATATCGTCTAACATCGGAATATGTTTCGTACCATCCGAGGAGACCAAATCGTTAGCTATGTTGGTACGTGCATTGAAGTCTCCCATGACCATGGTTTCTCCATATTGACTGTAGTATAATATATCCTTTGAAAGAATACCAAACATGGTGTCATGGTCGGGTACATTACCCTTGCTATTAACAGGCGAGATATATATAATCCCTACAAATAAATCTTTTTCAAGATTGGAGAATAATTTACTGAATTTGATCCGAATAATATCCGGATGTTTAGAAGGGGCAGTCACCTTGGTCACCCCTTGTAAGATATCTGATTTCACATGAACACAAATTCCACCGGAAATACGCCATGCACGTTCATGTTTTTGTCTGTAATTGGGAACGAGACTTTCATACCCACAAATAGGGAAGTTATCAGCTTTAGAACTAACTAACCAAGTTTCCGCAAAACACATAACATGAACGGCATTAACAAGTTGAATAAACAATGGATCCTGAAACTTCTCTTCCGTAAAACCGTGAACATTCCAATACCCCAACTTCAGTCTTTGATGCCTCTGAGACATCATAGAGAGAAAAACAACATTAAATTTCAATTTATTACTGCACAGCTGGGGGAAATCAAGATTACCGGGATATGAGGCGAATGTAGACCATGGGTTGTGGAGACCAAGCCATGGGTTTCTCACGCCCTGTCCAGAATACATACACGCAGGAGAGAAAGGCCATGGAGAAGTGGGTTGCGACGGTACAGAATAATATCCTGATGTCGGTTGAGGTAGTGCAGGATAAAATGGGTTAGGATATGCGAACGCGGAATAATTCCCCGGAAGACCTGAATGTGCACGCGAGTCGCTATTGTCCGTATGAGGTGTAGGCAAGCTCACACCACTGTCCTGATTATCATCCTTTTTCCTGACCGCGTCGTCTGCCCGTCTTTCATTAGTTGATGTTTTGGGAACACTTTTGCTCAAACATGGCAGTGTGACTAACGTCACAGGACCTACGAAGTACAGTAGGCATTAGGACTCGAACGCGAACTGAACTCTTGGAAATCCCCACCCCCAGTTGAAATCCTGCCTATATTAAGATGGGCACCGTCCAAGTCAGAATCGCCAGTGATTTTCATCAAAAATCACCAGAAATTTTCATCAAAAGTTGGTCAGCTCAGAACTTGTTGGTAACAGTCTCCTAATGCGCCTTTATTCCAAAATAAATAACACTCGCCGATTTAATTTTACAATTTTTTAATTAAAGGAAACAGATTGAATAATATAGGTTCAGTAGATTTCAAGCTTTACGTGTGAAAATACATTTACATCTCTTTAATGGTTTTCAGTGCCCTTGTACAGGATCAAAACAACTTTTTGAATCACATTATTTTCCCAACAATACAACAAATTTTTATATATAGTACTATAGTAGAAAGGTAGCATTTATGTAGTTTACGGTAATTCAACTCAAGACCAACACCTTCTATGCACAAGATAATAATGATTCTATGTCATTCTCCTGAGCATAACCGGTACAAAGACGAATAAATAGCGTCTCTACATCACGTTGTTATCTAGATATATGAGACAACACATTTTGGGCATTGGCAATCTGATGAATGTACTATTCCGGTTTTCTTGTTTCACATTATATTCTATGGCGGTTGATCGATGATTTTCTTCATTGATAAACGTTAAACCACCTAGCTTTAACTAATTCTGCTAGGCTGTCTTCATTCAGACTGTACAGCCTACACAGTCCACAGAAAATACACCGCACATTCTTGTACTCCCAGCCTTATCCCATTTGATGGCAAGTTTATGGGGCTGTTTAATGTCTAAGCTAGGAAATGTTCCAGGGTAGTGGACAGGCATGCAATAATATACTATATCTGCTATACAGGACACCGACCACTGTAACTTGATGTGACAAGCAGCAGAGTAGAAACCGGCCTTATCTCAGTGGGCTTGGATATAAATCACTGTTAAAAACCACAAGGCTGGGATGGAGCCTCTCTGTGTTTGTTCCAAGGACAAGCCTTAATGACTTTTAAATCCACTGATAAGGAGGTCCCATGGCTTCATGGTCATAAAAGGAACATGATACTGTTAAAGGCCACATGGATGGTATGCATTTATAACAATATACTGAAGTGTTAATTATAAATCTAATTTTAATCAGAATTATTTCAGGTCAGAACTTGCTGGTAACAATGCCCTAATGCACGTTCATGCCAAAAATCAAGGTTCTAATGTCAACGGTTCTCCTTATTTTGCCGACGAAAGGATTCGGATGGACTGACTCACTCACTCATTACCGGACAATTTGCGATCTGTAGCCTACTTCGTAGGAATAAATGGGGTTGACGTCTGCAGAAGAGTACCCCAAGCAAAAGCGTAGGTGGATGATGATCATTCTCGGTAGGCCCTTTGTGTCGTTTAGATGGATTTTATCGAAGAACAAGTCTTCTTAAATGGAAGAGTTTGCCGAGGTTACACACGTGTTGTCGATGAATTTCACTCGGTTAGAAGCGCACAGTCGTCGTATAATGCTGTTAGCAATATTGACGTTCCCATTGCCTTCGTCCAAACGAGGCAGAATGCTAGAAACTTGAATCGTTGAGTTTGGGAATTTCTGGATTGACAGTTCTAGAACACGGGGAAATTGACTTTCAAACTCGTCCTTTTTCGACCATTTCAGATCATTCGTACCAGTATGAATAACAACATGGTTGGCCTGCCTTTGCTCCGTACTCCGGAGGTGATCAATCATTTCCCTTGTGCCTCCACGAATGTAATGTTTTGTAACTGCTGATTTCGGTCAAAATCGCATTGGAGTGATTCGACTCAGCATCGAATCAGACAAAATTAGGACATCTACAGGCTGCTGAGAAGAACGGTCATCTTTTCCTGAAGAGGAGTCTTTCACTTTCTTTACGTTTACAATTTATGATGCCTGTATATGTGGAGTAAGTGGGTTTTCAGCGTTTTGATTACTGATACATTCTGTATGAGCCGAGAGATTTTCAGGCTGTGTTACCGGTTCCTGTGCATTAGCCGAGACAGATGAAATTGAAAAATCTGGTTGCTGTACCTGAGCTGGAATGGGATTGGTAGGTACTGGTAATGAGACATTGGTAAGTTCTTGTAACTTGTTCATCAATTCCGCACGAAGAGTGGCAATTTCGTCATGCATTTGAGTATTGGAGTTGTCAATTTTCTCACTGACAAATTGTAGAAAAGTGTTGAGCTCATCGTTGCTTTGAAGTGAATGTTGCACATTCAACTGAATTTCCACAAGTTTTGAGTCAACGACGTTTAATTTCACATGCCAAGAATCGATTTGTTGTGATATGCGTTTAAGTTTAGACGATACCGTGTTGTTGAACAGCTGGAGTTAACACGTGTGCTTTGGATTGAGCAGATTGAGGCTGGAAATTAGTGCTAATGATTTCACTGAGTTGAACAATGGAGCTCTCCAACGTGCTGAGTGTTGTGTTTATTTCACCAAGTTTGCTTTCTATTGTCTTAGAAAGACCTTCAGCCTTTCCGAGAAGCACTGATTTTTTTGGGGTGACACTCCAGTGGGAGGTTCGCTCTGTGCCCGGAGTGTCTCTGTATTTTCTTTGAATTTCACCGGATTATTCGGTATCCGAGGATCTGGACGCACCAAGGGCATTGTTGGACACGATGGCGATTTCAGAAGTGTTGGATCAAGTAGTTCACATTTTGCCAAGTTGTTAACATGTGCCAAGATTTCATCGAAATGGTTGTCTGTGAATTCTGTACAGTTTGCACCTTGTATGACGACTGACCCGGTCTTATAAAAGTTAATGGTGACTTTCTCGGCTACTGTGTACAGTATTTTGTAAACAGTTTCGTGTTTTTGAATACTGACCTGCTCTCCAAATTTCAAACGAAGTGCTTCTTTCCAGTAAGGCAATCGTGTGGGTAGTGTAAGGAAACTGACTTTATTTATTCGTCCGTTACTTTGAATATGGGGACGTGGAATCTCATACACCTGATCATCATGTTTAGATTTGCCGACAGCAGAATCACTGACAAGCCGTAGATTTTCGTGGCACGATTCAAGTTCCCCAATTCGAAGTTCGTATTCGTCACCAATTAAACAATCATGAAAGCGATCGCTTGCTTTTTTCTTGAGGCGCGAAGATGTACCGACATTTGTTTCTCGACAATCCAACATGTACTCGCATTCCGCCATGTTGTTGTTGTTGTGATTTCGGTGTGCAACTAAAAGTCCGTGAATTGAGTGCAAACCGGCGGCATGTCAGATAGATTGTTAGTAAGAATGCTGTACGTACATTCAAGATAACGTGTCCGTGGACATCAGTATCACTGTTTGAAGGAATCCCCCCAAAATACTACAACAGGGGAGACAACCTGTATATAGCGTAGGTCTGTATATAGGCCCATAGGCCCATACTGGCTATGGGGGATAGGTCCATACTGGGAAATTCACACATGTTGATTGTGATATGGGTTGTTTGGTCTTGTTTTTCACGTCTCACCATGTAGAACACAATGGGAGGGGTCTCGAATTTTTTTTGAAAAGTTCACGGAGGTCTGCATAAGCCCATATAAGCCCATACTGGCTTAGGGCAACCACCTCGCTGGGTGTCTAATAATACCTCAGCCACCAGTCAGATATTTGGAGTGGATTCGGGGCCTTCGCGCACATCGCCGGAAGTGACATCATATATAGTAAAATAGATGTTTGCCGAACATTTCGATTACTTTTCAAGTCTGCATAATACCTTTGTTGACCTAGCGTCAACAAAAATTATCTGGATATTATTTTCCCTGTTTGTCTGGGCAGAGCATATGAAAAGTAGTTCGCTCATGTACACCAATGAAGGAGTTGTTCGGCCGGATTCAAACTGAACCGTGCGTTCGTTGGTTTTCCTCTATATACGTCATTGCAACGTAGTAAAGGTCAATTTCCGCTAATGGAGGCAGGGATGGTAAATGAGCCTGTGAAATGGAGCATGCGCTGTGGGGAGGATGGGCTTAGGAGGATAGGTCCATACTAGGGAATTCACACATGTTCATTGCGCTATGGGTTGTTTGGTCTTGTTTTTCACGTCTCACCATGTAGAACACGATGGGAGAGGTCCCGAAGTTAAGCGGTGAAATTTATCGAAAAGTGCCTACTGGCTCAGTGGATAGGTCCATACTGGGTGGACGTTTTGTGGTCTATGTGAGCCCCTAGTGGTCCTATGGTGTCGTATGAGGTCTTATTTTGAAGCTGTCGTGGAGGGCTGAGCCCCCACCATCTCCAAACTGAGGGAGCTGCAGCCCCCCTATTATACCTTACCTGTGCTGTATTATACAATATCTGTCCTGTATTGTACCATATATGTCCTGTACTATACCATATATGTGCTGTATTATACAATATATGTCCTCTATTATTCAATATCTGTCCTGCATTATACCATATGTGTTCTCGTGGCTCCGACTGGATGGGCTGGGTCGTAGAAATGACGTCATTCTGTACATGTGCAGTTGTGGAGTAGTAGTAAAAGGGAAGTTTCGGAAGTGTGCATGGGCACTATATCACCCAAGTATAGCGGATAGCGGTTGTCTTGAATAACAACAAGTTCAGCAATGTTTATACAGTTTATTATTCCCAAAGTTACATCATACCCAGGCTGGAGGAGCCGCCCTGGTATGTTTAGTATGTTGGTTTAAACAAATTCATTGCAAACACTGTTTACAATGGGGGCACAATGAGCCCAATGCTCGTTAACGTGTCCCCCTATAGGCATAATATATGATACATTGATAATATAGAATGCAGAAGGGTCGGTACATTACTTCTTCAATTGCTTACTTCTGTAACAGATGTAAGTAGTGAGAAAAAAAAGAAATAGTGAGAGACAAACAGATGAATGTCAGCAAGAGAAAATAAATGAGGGAGCACCATTTGTCGAGTGTACGCTCGATGTGGACAGCCTGCATGCAACGGCCGCGATGTGATTATGAACACTGAAATCGCTTAGTGTCTGTGATAAATGATCCTAAGCATTTTTGTATATCGATGTTTTTGGAAATTGTTTTGTCGTAAAACCCAAACAGTAGAGTGGGAATATCATACAGGGTGAGAAAATTAAAATCGTTCAATATAATTGTAGAGAGTTTTGCAAGGAACGAATGTCGTTGAATAAAAAAGAGGGGACAATGTAAGAAATAATGCTCGGCAGTTTCATTTGACAGCCCACCAATACATTTTGGGTTTGCTATTAAATGATTATTGAACAGATCTTGCTTCAGATTACTGCAACCATTTCTTATTCGACACAGGATTATATTATTTTCACGTGATCTGACATAATGCCATGGAGGAGGGGTGAATGTGGGATACATGTGCATAACATTACGTTTGAACTCAATGAGTGTCACTGAATTTCTTACAGGGTCCGGCAGAGTATTCCAGTCGCGCACAGTTGCTGGAAAGAATGAACTACGGTATAGCGTATTTCTACACCGATATGGTGTGAATTGGTTAATATTACGAATGCTGTATGGATTTCGATTGTGGGTCAGTAATGGGAGATAACTATGCAACTATGACGGAGCCATTCCATGTACTATTTTATATAACATAGTAAGGCGGTGTAGTTAGCGCCTTTGGGACAATGTTTCAAAACCAGCTTCAATATACAAAGTTTCTGAGGAACAACCACGTGTAACTCCAGAAATTATACTTAGGGATTCTTTTTGAATAAGTTCCAACCTGTTAACCAGGGAGTCGTCAATGTTGTCCCAAACAACATCAGCATACTCCAAACTGGGTCTAACAAAGCCCTTGTACATGATCTCGAGACTTTTCTGATCAAGTAGATATTTGAGTCCTCTGAGAATAGACAGATTACGCTGTGCTTTTATAATCAATGTTTCAACGTGGTCGTGCCAGGTACCTCTTGTATTGAAGATTACGCCAAGGTGTTTATGACTAGATGATGGGTTAATTACATTATTATCAAATATTATGTTAATAATAGAAGGTTGTAATCGCCTTGATATCAAAAGGGATATGTTCACAGCAAAACAAATTGAAATATCAAACACTATGTTTTATTATTTAACTTACCGTCACATTAGGTACAAGTGTTTACTGAGCTCAAGTCAACGATCAGCATGTAGACATCGAGAGTATATACGGCGTGTTATGCTATTCATCAGTGCACGGGTGACGCATTCAACCGATGGGGGGGTTGATCAGTTTAACCACGAAGAACATAACATTGGTGACCCTCTCCACTATCCACTTGGTGTTGGGGTTTTGACCTTGTGCCCATTCCAAGGGATCCACAGTGTCCAGTTTCTCCAGCGTCGCCTCTGGCGACGCCCGATTAATGATGGTGAAAGGATGGTCGTACACTGGCACTGGAATAGAAATAGCGCAGTTGATCTGTCTCCTTATACTGAAGCACATAACCAAACGCCAGATTTAATCTGAAGGCCGTAGCTTGGTCATTGAAGATGGCTTTCACATAGCTGCGTAGAAGGGTGAGTTCGAAATTGTATCATGGGCCAATGGCGCTGATAGATGTCACTCACTGGATGGTCTTCGTGTAACAGATCGCTAGGAACATTTATGGGTTCGTCCGCGAAGTGTACTTTACACTCCACGTCGTACAAAATCTGGCCCACGGTCCTGTCGTCGGGCCTTACAGACTAGTCTTTCGTGTTAAATGCCGTCATTTACATCTGACGACGATACAGCTCACCAATCTCCAATGCACGAGTTGTCACAGCGAAACAGCTCACCAATTACCAGTATACGAGTTGTCAGAGCATTTCCATCATAGCTCTCTAGATTTGTATCTAATACCGCTTATGCCGGTGCTAGGGGCCGTGTGGTCATATCATCCAAGTTGTCACATGAACAGGTACGATAAAAGCGTACCTGAGATACAACACATATCACGAATCGTTATATTCTTGGTATGTGCTTTAGAATAGGTTAACCAGAAGACTATTCTGTGAAGTCATGTGACGCAGTCAGTATGTCGGCACCTCTTCCGACTACCCTTATATGTGTTGTAATTTGACTGTTGAATTACGGCGACATCATCATCGGCCCTCGTGCGATGGGTGGGAATTCCCGCTGTCTCGATACTGGTACCTACGGGCTCCTCTACCTGTCGTGTGCGTTGGTGTCAGTTTGAAAAGCCGACCACATTCCTCGCATGGATGCTTGGGTGGCGCATGCGATACCGGATATTAACAATGGTGCGCAGGGTTCAAAGGTCACTTCCGTCACATGACCGGAAGTTGTCACAAGACAGGTGGCGCCCCCCTGTCGGAAGTAGGTCAATAAGAACCAATTTAGTCTGTCAATGGTCAAAAGAGTCAATTTAGCCTTTACGTCATGTCAATGTTGTCATTTTCGGTCACGTGACAGTAAACATGGAAACACCCGAATGTAAGATGAGGACCCGGATGGAAGACAGAGGAACGACGAGAGAAAACCCACTGGGAAACCCGGATGTTGACAAGGTCCCGGATGTAAAATCCACTGCCCACACATACAGATACACACACATGCGCGCGCAATGCGGCTCAGTCGTACACCAGTTCATCTCGGTCCTCGACTTCGGGGTAGTTGAACTGAATGTGCTAAAAATAGATCACCAGCTAGCGTGCTATAAAAGTGAAGCGGCCTTTCATCAGACACTCTGGCAACCACCCAGATGTTCACTTGTACTAGGTGCTCGAAATCATTCACTCGTCTGCATGACTTGCGCCGCCATGAGGCTACCAAGCACGACGGAACTGCCCGATATAGCTGTACGATATGTACACTGTCGTTTTAGCGCCCGGATCATTTACGGCGCCATGAACGTTCAAGCATCCATACGAGGAATGTGGTCGGCTTTTCAAACTGACCAGTCAGTTGTTGCGACACCCACGCGCACGAGACCCTGTTCCGCAGCCACGTTTGCAGGTAGAGGAGCCCGTAGGCACCAGTATCGAGACAGCGAGAAGTCCCACCCATCGCACGAGGACCGATGATGATGTTGCCCTAATTCAACAATCAAATTCCGACCTTGAGCCAGATTTTGTACGACGTGAAGGGTAAAGTACACTTCGCGGACGAACCCATAAACGTTCCTAACGATCTGTTACACGAAGACCATCCAGTGAGTGGCATCTATCGGCGCCATTGGCCCATGATACGACACTGTTTCCACCGTCATCGCCCTATTCAAGATATCTACAATTTCCGACTGACCTACCTCACCCTTCTACGCAGCTATGTGGAAGCCATCTTCAATGACCAAGCTACGGCCTTCAAATTAAATATGGCGTTTGGTTATGTGCTGCAGCATAAGAAGACAGATGAACTGCGCTATTTCTATTCCAGAAATAGCATCATTTCACTATCATTAACCGGGCGTCGCTAGAGACGATGCTGGAGAAACTGGACACTGTGGATCCCTTCCAAGTGGATAGTGGAGAGGGTCACCAATGTTACGTTCTTCGTGGTTAAACTGATCAACCCCCTCGGCTGAATGCGTCACCCGTGCACTGATGAATAGCATAACACGTCGTATATACTCTCTATGTCTACATGCTGATCGTCGCTCAGTAAACACTTGTACCTAATGTGACGGCACGTTAAATAATGAAACATGGTGTTTTATATTTCAATCTGTTTTGCTGTGAACATACTAAATATACCCGGGGCGGCTCCCCCAGCCTGGGTATGATGTAACATTGGGGACAATAAACTGTATAAACATCGCTGAACTTATTGTTATTCACGACAACCACTATCAGCTATACTTGGATGAAATATATACCCCGATGTGATACAGTGCCCTTGCACACTTCCGAAACTTCCCTTTTTACTACTACTCCAAAACTGCACATGTGCAGAATGACGTCACTTCCACGACCCAGCCCCTCCAATCGGAGCCACGAGAACATATATGGTATAATGCTTCTCTCTTGCAGGAAACAAGCTTATGTTTATGTATACTATGATTGTCTTTTTGAATTTGGTGTTAATACTGTTATATGGAATATGAAATAGGTCTTTGGATTATGGACGCGGATATTCTCTAATGGACGACGGCTGGATTATGAATGACGGACTAGACGCTTGTAAATTGAATAATAGAGGACATATATTGTATAATACACCACATATATGGTATAGTACAGGACATATATGGTACAATACAGGACAGATATTGTATAATACAGCACAGATAAGGTATAATACTGGACAGATATGGTATAATACAGGACATATATGGTAACACAGGACAAATATTGTATAATACAGGACAGATATTGAATAATACAGGACAGATACTGTATAATACAGCACATATATGGTATAGTACAGAACATATGCTATAACACAGCACAGATAAGGTATAATACTGGACTGATATTGTATAATACAGGCCAAATATGGTCTAATACAGGACAGATATTGTATAATACATGACAGATATTGTTTAATAGAGGACAATTATTGTTTAATACAGAAAATATATTGTATAGTACAGGACATATATGATACAATACAGAACATATGCTATAAAACAGCACAGATATGGTATAATACTGGACTGATATTGTATAATACAGGCCAGATATGGTATAATACAGGACAGATAGTGTATAATACATGACAGATATGGTATAATGGAGGACAATTATTGTATAACACAGAAAATATATTGTATAGTACAGGACATATATGATACAATACAGAACATATGGTATAATACAAAACAGATATGGTATAATACAGCACAGATTTGGTATAATACTGGACAGATATTGTATAATACAATAATACAGCACAGATATGGTATAATACAGGACAGACATTGTATAGTACAGCACAGATATTGTATAGTACAGGACATATTTTGTATAATACAGAACATATATTGTACAGTACAGGACATATATGGTACAATACAGGATAGATGTGGTATAATACAGCACAGATATGTTATAATACAGGGCAGTTATGGTATAATACGTCCCAGATATGGTATAATACAGCACAGATATGGCATAATAGGGGGCAAATATTGTATAATACAGCACATATATTGTATAATACAGGATATATATGGTACAATACAGGACAAATATGGTATAATACAGCACAGATTTGGTATAATACAGAACATATATTTGTATAATACAGGACAAATATGGTACAATACAGGACAGATTTGGTATAATACAGGACAGGTATTGTATAACACAGGACAGATATTGTATAATACAGCACAGATACTGTATAATACAGCACAGATTTGGTATAATACAGCACAGATATGTTATAATAGAGGGCAAATATTGTATAAAACGAAACATATATTGTATAATACAGGTCATATTTGGTACAATACAGGACAGATATGGTACAATACAGCACAGATTTGGTATACTACAGGACAGATATGATATAATACAGCGCATTCAGAACAGATATGGTATAATACAGGACAAATATGGTACAATACAGGACAGATTTGGTGTAATACAAGACAGATGCTGTATAACACCTGACATATATGGTATAATGCAGCACAGATATGGTATAAATCAGAACAGATATGGTATAATACAGTACATTCAGGACAGATATGGTATAATACAGCATAGATTTGGTATAATGCAGGACAGATATGGTATAATACAGCAAATATATTGTATAATGCATGACAGATATTGTAAAAAAAGAGGACAAATATTGTATAATACAGAACATATATTGTATAGTACAGGACATATAAGGTACAATACAGGACATATGGTATAATACAGCTCAGATAAGGTATAATACAGCAAGATTTGGTATAATACTGGACAGATATTGTATAATACAGGACATATATTGTATAATACAGCACAGATATAGTATAAAACAGGACAGATATGGTATAATACAGGACAGATATTATATAATACATCACAGATATGGTATAATACAGCACAGATATGGTATAATACAGAACATATATTGTATAATACAGGACAAATATTGTATAATACAAAAGGTGTATATACAAACAACTCATGTGTCAGGAGTAGGATTCGAATCCACGCCCTGCATTGCGCAGATCAGCACTTAGGACTGTCGCCTGAGGCCACTCGGCCATCCTGACATTGATAGTTTTCTAGTTTTAACTATTGTATCGGAAATATCAAGTAAACAACTCATGTGTCAGGAGTAGGATTCGAACCCACGCCCTGCATGTGTAGACGAGCAATTGAGACTAGCGCCGTAGACCACTCGACCATCCTGAACTTTTACAGTTATAGTTCAAAGTATCAATCATATGTAGTATCCATGCACGATGCGACCACCAGGTGTGTAGATGCGTCTACATGCAAAGAACTACAAGATGACTCCCCACACGATACATTCGGACCAAGGATGGTCCCTGTCTACCCAAACACCTTCCTTCACTGCCCCCAAATGCCCACTTTCGCTATTACTCCTACTGTTGACGTCACCAATGACGTCACAGATGACATGGACATGCCTCAATTCGTGGTCTACACCTCGAGAGCTTCACTTTGACACCCACACGACGCATCCGGACCAAGGATGGTCCATCTCTACCCCAAATACCTTCCTTGACTTCCCCAATACGTCCACTTTCGCTACTACTCGTACTGATGACGTCACCAATGACGTCACATATGCTGTGCACGTCCTTCAAATCGTGGTCTCCACCAAGAAGACTACAAGATGACACCCTACAGGACGCATTCGGACAAAGATGGTCCATCTCTACACCAAATACCTTCCTTCACTGCCCCAAAATGCCCACTTTGGCTACTACTCCTACTGAAAACGTCACCAATGACGTCACAGATGCTGTGGACATCCCTCAAATCGGGGTCTACACGCCGAGAGCTACAAAATGACATCCCACTTGACGCATTCGGACCAAGAATGGTCCATCTCTACCCCAAACACACCCCCATGCACCCCCAAAATGACCACTTTACTTACTATACCCAACTGCGCATGCGCAGATTGACGCGACTTGCAATAAAAAACGCCATTGTGACTCTACACCACAAAATCGTCACTTTTACACCTCCCACGACCCATTCGGACCAACAGTGGTCCATCTCTACCCCAAACACACCCCCACGCACCCCCAAAATGTCTGCTTTATATACTACGACCAGACTGCGCATGCGCAGAATATTGAAAACGGAAGACACATTGGTCCATTCGGATGCTCCTCCACGACAGCTTCAAAATAAGATCTCACACGACACCATAGGACCACTAGGGGCTCACCTAGCCCACAGAACGTCCACCCGGTATGGACCTATCCACTGAGCCAGTAGGCCTATGCGCCTATATACAGACATACCCGGTATAATGATAATAATAATAAACTTTATTTTTAGTCGATGACCTGTTCGGCCAAGAAGGCCGATCTTCCACAAAGGACAAACATAAAAACATATATGAAATAATGATAGTAATACGAATGACAAATCCGTGCAAGAATGTGACTAATTGAATACGGACTAGTTTTAACACATTATAAAATAAGCATGTAGCAGATTAAATATTTGATATCAGATATTCATAATACTTTGATTTAAAACTCTTAAGCGATGGGGCTGTTCGTATTTCAACGGATAGTCCGTTCCATAAAACAGCTCCGGAGTACGACAAACTTTTCTTAAATAATTCAGTTCTCGCCCTCGTCAGACAAAATTTTATTTTTTTTCGTTGAACGTAAAATATGGACAGTAGAATTTCCGGTACCTGAACTTTTCGAAAATTTCACCGCTTAACTTCGGGACCACTCCCTTCGTGTTCTACATGGTGAGACGTGAAAACAAGACCAAACAACCCATATCGCAATGAACATGTATGAATTTCCCAGGATGGACCTATCCCCCTAAGCCAGTATGGGCCTATATGGGCTTATCCAGACCTCTGTGAACTTTTCCAAAAATTTCACCGCTTAACTTCGAGACCCCTCCCATTGTGTTCTGCATGGTGAGACGTGAAAAACAAGACCAAACAACACATATCACAATGAACATGTGTGAATTTCCCAGTATGGACCTATCCCCCATAGTCAGTATGGGCCTATGGGCCTATATACAGATCTACGCTATATACAGGTTGTCTCCGTGTTGTAGTATTTTGGGGGGATTCCTTCAAACAGTGATACTGATGTCCACGGACACGTTATCTTGAATGTAGGTACAGCATTCTTACTAACAATCTATCTGACATACCGTCGGTGTGCACTCACTTCACGGACTTTTAGTTGCACACCGAAATCACAACAACAACAAGCCAGTATGGGCCTATATACAGACCTACCCGGTACCTGGACTTTTCGAAAAATTTCACCGCTTAACTTCGAGACTCCTTCCATCGTGTTCTACATGGTGAGACGTGACAAAACAAGACCAAACAACCCATACCGCAATGCACATGTGTGAATTTCCCAGTATGGACCTACCCCCCCTCCCCCGCCATAGCCAGTATGGGCCTATATACAGACCTACCCGGTACCTGGACTTTTCGAAAGATTTCACCGCTTAACTTCGAGACCCTACCATCGTGATCTACATGGTGAGACGTGAAAAACAAAACCAAACAACTCATACCGCAATGAACATGTGTGAATTTCCCAGTATGGACCTATTCCCCATAGCTAGTATGGGCCTATAAGGGCCTATCCAGAGCTCCGTGAACTTTTCAAAAAATTTCACCGCTTAGCTCCGGGACCCTTTCCATCGTGTTTTTCGTGGCGAGACGTGAAAAACAAGACCAAACAACCCATAGTAAAATCCACACACACAAAAAATTACCACCCCCATACCCCATACAGGCATTTTTGCCGTATAGATGCAAATGTGCGAATCATTCTCCTATTGTAGAGGCAAAGTCCGTGTTCCGCATTTTATATTTTGTTCTCGAGAAACTTTTACATACACCCACCCATGACTTGACAGGCAGGCCGCGATTAGCCCGTGGACCGATATTACCCCTTTTGGACAGGGTTGATAGGGGGTTTTCCCCTATTGTAGGGGTAAAGTCCGTGTTCCGCTTTTTATTTTTTCGGGGACAAATCCTAATTTTACATACACCCACCCATGACTGGATGGCCCTGGAGGAGCGCTTCACTTTTGACACCTAACTCGACCCAATCTGTCCAATAGCGGCCTGGAGAATTTCCCCCGGCTCCCAGCGTATTTGGGACTACTTTCTGTCCGCCGAGGCAGACCGCATCACCGCCAGACCGCATCACCGCGGAGGAATACATGCCCCATGCACTTTACCATCACGTGACCTCCACATGAGACGGCGTCCTTTTTGAGACGGCGCACACCTTTGCCGGGACCATAATGCACTTGACCTCTACGCCAGATTCTTAAGCCAGGTCAATGTGAAATTAAATGCGGTGACCCTACTACTGGGATATGAAGACATATATATATGTTACATGTAGGATTCTATTGGTGGACTTTTAATCTTCGAATCAGTGTACATGTCATTTGACAAATATATGTAGGTTTATTGTCTTGGTGTAAATTTACTGCCCGACGTAGGTTAGTTTTTTCTGGGTATTCTTGCATTTGCCATTTTTATCTCATGTTGAGGTGATCATACATGTGACGCCCTTTCTCATCCATTAATATCAGATTACTTATTTGAGCGGATCTGTCATCACAGCTTCTGAGCTAGCGTATCCAATTTCGGTTAAGCCGGTGCTGGGGCCGTGAGGTTACTTCATAGTTTCCACACCTGCAATAAAAGTGCGGCTCAGAGGAGAGAAAATGGGAGCTGAACTGGAAATGACATTCTTTATACGTAAGGGGACAACTTAATGTCGTGTATCTTTGTCAGCATAAAATATAATTCTAAAGGAGAGAAAATTTATCAGTGCAAAATTGGATAGAAATACTAAAATGACATATGTGACCTGACTATCTTGGGAAATGACCATCTATCTCTACCCAAGGGGAACTAGTCAATATGGCTTGTCTGTCTCGAAGCAAAATGAGAGAGAAAATACCACACTGGCATATCTGACATGGCTAAAAATTCAATGAAGTTGAACTGGAAATGACACTCTGCATACCGAACGGAAACTCAATGTGGTGTGTCTTTTAAGCGTAAAATAGAATAGAAAAATCAAACTGGCGTATTTAAATATTCAAAAGATGGAAAATGGGAGGGGAAATCAATATGGCGTTTCCGATATGACTAAAGATTCAAGAACGAATCTTGGAAAATGGCATTTTGTCCTATTTCCAGCAAAACGCGCTACCTGGAGGACTTAAAGTGGAATATCTGCAATAGTGGAAACAAGACTAAACCCAGCCAACCATCCCCCTGACCACCACCACCCTAGTCTCTGTTCAAGTTCTGACTGATGATCTCTTTCAACAAACCACATAAGAGCAACATAAACACCTACAGACAGTTTTTCCGTACTCAACTCATTTTATACCGCCCGAATTAAGTGACCACGAGTATGGGACAACCTAACTACTGACTTGAAATGTATTACTTCATTATCACTATTCAGGTCGCGATTAAAAGATCTAACTCGTGAGAATTAACCCATGTCAACTCTGATAAATTTCAAGATACCTTCAAGTTCCACATATTCTCACGTATTCATCTACATTAATGTATACGCATGCGTCATAAAAGGAAAACACATGCAAGGAACCTTGTTAAACCCAGAAAAGCTACCCGACAAGCTGTAATGCAAACGGTGTTTCCGATTTGAATATCTTTACATGACGAACTTCCCGGTACTCGAAGGATAGACTCATTGATCTGGTGATTCCCTACATGGAGGCTGGACCTTGCGTCACGGTCAGATGCATCTCGAGTTAGTATGACTAAGACGTGATGGGCATTATGTGTGATAGTAGGGTAGTGTTGGGCTACATACTAGTATGCGATGTTGAGTGTTGAACCATGCGTATATGAATGAATGGGTGATGGGCTATACGTGTGAGGATGAATATGTCATAACCGTGTCTTTGATAGGGAACAAGGGGTAGACCAAGTAAATAGTAGCGAAGAATTGGTGGGCCGTCTGTATGAGCGGGAAGAGACGGTTTGCCGACATGATCGATAATGTGATGGATGTGAGGGATGTGAGCATGATAGTGTAGGAGTTTTGGTCCATATGTGTGAATGTGAAATGGTGGACCACGTCGATAATGGGGAAGTGGTGAAACGGAAGGAATGTTGACTTGTATACAGGATATATAAACCGTGCGTTTTAAGAGCAAAGGAAAAAGACATTATAAGTGATTGTGAAGAGTGGTAGACCAAGTGGGTGATATTGAAGGAGTGGCGAACCATGTGGGTAAGAAAGGAGATGAGATGGGCAATGTGGTCGATAGTCGAGGAGTGTTGGGTCTGTGAAGGATGGTGAAGGGATGGTGGGCAAAATGTGATAGTGACGGAAAAATAACATTTCTTTTTTTCGAAATACATCGTTTGTCTATATTTGATTACAAATATGGAGAAATATTGTTGCGATAACTCCAGATGACGTATTGGGCGTTGCATCAGGGTTAGTCTATACATATTCTGATGAGGGGTGCTCGGGAATTCCAGGACGGGATATTGATATTACATCACTATGGTCACATTTAGATGGTCCTTTAAAGGGAAACCCATCGGGCTAGTTTAATAACCGTGTCAACATTTTTATATTAAAAAACGGCCTGTAACTTCCGTTCAGAAAGAGTCTGGAAAACAATTTAAATGACCTCTTATATTCTTGGTCACTTGTACACATGGTCATGTTGAAGATAATTTACATATAATGCAGTTTGTTAACTGACGACTTCATTATCCAAAATAGATTTCTTGGAAGCTGCATTACTATGTTTAGTAAATAACATTCTGAACAAAACACGCGTATTCTGTTTTATATTCAGGTGAGCCACATATTGATTTAAAGATGAAGCCATCAATAAAGGTCGTATTTGTGTCCCTGTGCCTGTTCGTGAGCTGTTTGTTGATCATGGGGATCTCCTTACTGGATCGGACGACTGACGATCATGCACTGGTACATGTACATGTACAAGCTCTAACTCCATACTTAGTTTACACAACCGGCTGCAAAATACCACAGTTTAATCCATGGGATGATTCGATTAAACGGTTTGTCAATAAAGGAAATCAACTGTTCTGCGAACAAGACTTCAAGAAACCAGTGGTTTACCAACAGGGCAATTGGCTGCGCATTGACAAAACAGCGCCAAAACAATGGAACGTCAGTTTGGACTACTGTGGGTATTCAACCATTGCACGCCGAACATCCAGTGACAAGAAGATCGATTTACACAAGATGATCCGGTTTTACACCGATATTCAAATATCTGCAGATACAGAATTTGTCAAAGTAGAATGCTTTTCGGCTGATAAGGCTTTTTATCGCAATTTCTTTGCATTTATTATCTCGAAGAATAAGAATGGAATCCAGTTGACTAACCTGACAAACGTTTTCAACCCCACCTACCAGGGGAAACGTCTTAGCGTTATTATGCTAGGTGTGGATTCTGTATCCCGTTTAAATGGTATACGACAATTACCAAAAACCAGGAAGTATTTACTGGATACATTAGGTGCAATTGACATTTTAGGATATAATAAAGTGGCGGACAACACCTTCCTCAATCTCGTTCCAATGCTGTCTGGAAAATACGTACCAGAATTGCCATATGATGAAAAAAAGACGAAGGAGAAATACTTCGATGAGTACGATTTTGTGTGGAAGAAATATGCTGATTTAGGATTTAGAACTCTTTTTGCCGAGGATGCTCCGGAGGGTTCGATATTTAACTATCAGAAAGCTGGATTTAAAAGTCCTCCCACAAATTATTACCTTCGGCCATTTAGTTTAGCAATCGAAGCCGATCAATCGCTTTGGCACAACGGTCACGATTGCTTCGCCGGTCGAATGGAGACAAAGATAATTCTCGATTGGCTCACAGACTTCATCAGGATATCGGATGATCCATATTTCGCATTAACTTTCATATCTCGACTGAGCCATGATTACATCAACAAACTCGGGGCAGCTGATGAAGTTTACCTACAGTTCTTTCAAACTTTAAAAGATCAAGGTCACCTGGATACTGTTGTTTTATTTTTCTTCGGTGATCACGGCTTTCGTTATGGTGATTTCCGGGACACGCGCATCGGGAGAATGGAGGAAAGGCTTCCTATGATGTACATCTATTTTCCAGAATGGTTTAAGAGGAAGTATACTCATATAACTGACAATTTGTACTCAAATTCGCGAGTACTGACAACACCATTCGACATCCACGAAACACTGATAGACATTTTGGACATGCCTACTTCTACTTGGGAAACACCGGCTGTTGTGACAAGCAGGGGACTGAGCCTCTTCAAAAGAATACCACTTGAACGCTCGTGTGAGCACACGACCATATTACCACACTGGTGCGCATGTCGGGCACAAAGTAACGTTTCTACAGAAACAGATATCATCAGAAAAGTTGCAAAACTTGTGTTATCATACTTGAACTCTGAAATTCGCAACTTAAATTGTGCAGAACTGAAGCTTTTTGCCATACACACTGCATATAGAACAGTTATAGACGAAGAATCGAAATATCCTGTTATTATCGACTACCAAATCACATTTACAACGGTACCGGGTATGGGTAAATTCGAGGCTACCGTCCGCCATTTTGAAGCAGAACAACGTTTCTTGATCCCTGAGGATGTCAGTCGAATAAATTTATATGGTAACCAATCGCATTGTATTGAAAACTTTGTACTGAAGAAATATTGTTTTTGCACGTGAAATTGAAGATTCTTCACAAACACAACTGCCATTATCTTTGACATATTATGCAACAACAAGGTCATACGAATCCATAACATGTTGAATTGTGTATCCTTTCTAGGCGTGACGAAATTCATTCACCATGCTAGGCGTGAATAAATGAACAATCTTAACAAAGGAACAATGAGAAATTATCCCTCCCATTCCTGGCAGGGGAACCATTATGCCAGGGGGACCATTATGCCACACCCACCACACTGTCTACACTATCTATGTGAATTTATAGCAAAGTGAAAAACAAATGGCGGCCATGAGGGTGTGACCCAACAGTTTTTTTTTGTGTTTTTTTTTACCCATTAAAGCTCACTTTATATAATTATTTTTTTGGTTAGAATATCGAAAAATCTGACATAAAAGTCGACCCAAAATGTAATTTTAGTATGTGACGTCACTGTGACGTATTTAGAGGGCCATCGTGGATCGTTTTACATTTTCTGTGGAGAATGACCCCAGATATATTGCGCGAAGATTCATCCAGCTGTCTCAATGAGGAAGAACAATATTGGGGCGAAATGACTCATCACCAGGGATGGGTAAGCCTCAAATCGCCCAGAACAGGTATAGTTAAAATGTAGATAAATTTTTAGAGAATAGTGTTATTTGTGTTATTTAACACAGGTGTTGTAATGTTGAAGACACTCATTTTGGTAATAAAACATATGTCTTTGTGTATACATATTAATTTTGTGTAGAGGTATGTGCAGTCTTAAACGCATTCTTAAACAAATTCTTTATTCAAGTATCTGAAGGGTTTCTACCAAAAGATAACGGTGACCCTGAAACAAACCTGAAAACTTGTTCTCAATAACTTCCCCCTGGTAATACCTTATCAATTCCACCTGTAACTGAATCATCTGTATTCAACTACTTTAATGAATTTGACCCGCCTCAAAGTACGGGTCTGGATGAAATTAGTCTTAAATTTATGAAGATAACGACTGACATAAAGACTCCATCTATACCAAGAATTCTCAATCCCAGCAAAAAAACACAGGCCTTTTTCCCGAACAATAGAAAGAATCCAAAGTTCACCCTCTGCATACGTTAGGGTATATAAATATGACATAAAATTACAGACCTATATCAATATTACCTGTTCTATCCAAACCACTGGAACGACATGTTTATGATTGGTTAAACAATTTCATCTGAACTCGTGATCTTCTTACAAAAAATCAGTCTGGTTTTCGCCCCAAACATTCCTGTTTTACTCCTATGACCGAACTTCTGAATGTTGAAATTAAGCTAGAGACAATGGGAACTAGTTGGTCTATGATAGACTTCGAATAGGCCTTTATATATCCACCTTCACTGGATTTGAAGGAAACTACAGATAGCCCTACCAGCGCATCATATTCAGACATATATCTCTATAAAATGAAGCGGGCCTTCTCTCTCGTCGACTTTATGACAAAAGAGATGATTACAATATCGACATCGTAAACTATCCCTCTCTGGACAGTAATATTCCAGTGGACCTGTATATGGCGTATACATATCTCGCCTAGTAGCATTTGGTAGATCCTGTGTTAAATGTAACGATTTTGATCAACGTCACAAAACATTATTGCACAAACTTATAAAACAGGGTTATATCATCAAGCGCTTCCGCTCGAAGTTTCTCAAACTTGGCGATACATATCGCATGCTGGTATCAAAATACGAGCGTAGCGTGCAAGATCTATGGCGTTACGTTTCGTAACTTGCGTCTAATTCCGCTTAACCCGGGGCTAGGGGCCTTATGAACCCATGTACTTCAAGATCCTCATGGTTCTCATGTGAACAGGCACAATCAAAGCGTGACTGAGATACTTCATTATCTAGATGACGACTTTACAACGAGTATCATATGGACTGAGAATACCGATCAGCGATACGGATTTGCAATTTTTAAAACATCATGATGTCTTGTCGGTATCATTGAAAACTGTTGACCGCTTCTCTCATGCAGGGCGTTAGCCTATATTTATGTATACTATGATTGTCTATTTGCATTTGGTGATAATACTGTTATATGGAATATGGAGGAGGTCTTTGGATTATGGTCGCGGATATTCTCTAATGGACGACGGATGAATTATGAACGACGGACCAGATGCTTGTAATTTGACCTTGTTGATCACAATTTACTATTGCATAAATTGCAAATTCATGGCTAACTGGCTTTGCCTTACAAGTGTGTCCTTTGGAAAAGTAGTCTCCAGCCCTTAAGATTCAGTTCTGGTGTTCCACAGCAGTCAATACTTCCTTCTTATTTATATTGTATTTAAATTATATTGTATTGTCCATAAACAGCTGTGATATTGATAAGTATGCTGATGACACCTCTCCATACACTTCCTCAAAATGTGTATGTATCATTCAACACAGACTTAACCAAGGCATGTTGGATGTTTAAACCTGTTGCAGAGACAATAAAATGATAATTAATACCCCAGAAAGTAAGTCAGTGTTAATAGGAACGGCTATTAAACCCAATAACAGTAGTCAGTAAAGTTCTCAGTCAACAACACAGTTAATTATAAATTAGACCAATATGCAAGAGGTGGGAACAAATGACGTCTGGCGGCTAAAAATCAACCGTACATGTATGACTACACCTGCAAGCTTTCACATTCAGATCCGAGAATACGGTAGATTCTCGCGTATAGCCTTAGTATCTCTGCCGCGCTTTTATCGCTGCTGTTTATGTGGAAACTATGAAGTATCCACACGGCCCCTAACACCGGCTTAAGCGGAATTAGATATGCTAGCTCGAGAGCTGTGACGACAAATCAGATAAAAAAAAAACTCATCTGATGTTACTTGGTGAGCGTCGAGGACGTCTGATGAAGTGAACGCTTCAACATGGGGTAAACATGTTCAATACAAGAATACCCATCCAAACTGACCTGTAATGCCCGACGTCGTACGGCTTAAATTTCCCACTAGAATTGAGAAAGTGTCAAGCCAAAAATTACTCGGTCTACACACTCAGGACAATTTTTCATAGAAAAACCATGTGGACAGCATCTGCAATAAAATTCCCTCCACGCTGTCCATATTGAGGAAACAGAGAGATTTACTTCCACAGAACACTCGATAATGGATATGTGTTGCCTCACATTAACTTCTGTATATCCATATGAGGAAATTGTTTCAAACATCTCCTGGATCGATTAATAAACAGCAACAAATTGCTGCTCGACATATTCTAAACAAAACCAAAAGTACTTCTGCGGTTGAATTATTCAAAACTCTGAGATGGCAAAATAGTGAAGAGTATGTAAAATACCACAATGTTATTACCGTTTACAAATCACTAATGATAACTATCCCAAAACGAAATTCAACATCATTGTGATTTTGAGGAGAAAAAATTATCCGAAAAACCTATGTATTGCAAACAAGTTGATATATTCTAAACACTTGAGCTATTTTCCCAACTGTAATCAACCATGGACAGAACTAAAAACCTTGCTAACTCCAATGGAACGTTCAATGTTCAACGTTCAGAATCGTTCAACGAAAGCTCACTTTTATTCAAAACCGAGATTATGACCAATATGAATGACATTCGCGAGAAAAATGGCAAGTTTAAGCAAAAGCTCACAGAGACAAAGGCAAACGTGACACTGCTGCGTGCCGAGTTGGAAAAGGAACGCGCCGCCCGTCCTTCTTTGGAACAAGCTTTATCTAGTAAGCTTAATGAATCTGAACGGCGCACATATTCGTACAATATTAGGGTCGACGGAAAGCGGTGTGAAGTGGGTTTGCTATTGGATATTGGACATTGGACATTCGGATCTCACAGGTTCGGTTTAGAAAGGTTAAATATTCAAAAATATTCAGTGGATATTCGTTGGATATTCAATTGATATTTGATGGATATTCGATGGATATTCGTTTGATATTGGATATTCAATGGATATTCGACATATGAAATGCCGATTCGTCTCATATCATGTAGAGGGGTATAATTAATGCACTTTTCGTCTAAACTAAAATGCGCGCCGCTCTGATTTTACTATATTCTGAAAGACCATGCACGTAGCCACACCATGCCCTTAATTTCGGAGCGGCGCGCGGCTTCGGTTTTTTATATGCTATTTCGAAAGATTAAAAAATATGAAAAATATATCATGAAAAGGGGTATAATTAATGAGCTTTTTGTCTCAACTAAGCCGCGCACCACTCCCATTTTACTCTATTTTGAAAGACCACGTACGTAGCTAAACTATGCCCTTAATTTCAGAGCGGCGCGCGGCTTCGTTTTTTTATATGCTATTTCGAAAGATTAAAAAATATATCATGAAAAGGGGTATAATTAATGAACTTTTCGTCTAAACTAAGCCGCGCGCCGCTCCCATTTTACTCTGTTTTGAAAGACCACGTACGTAGCTACACCATACCCTTAATTTCAGAGCGGCGCGCGGCTTCGTTTTTTTTATATGTTATTTCGAAAGATTAAAAAATATGAAAAATATATCATGAAAAGGGGTATAATTAATGAACTTTTCGTCTAAACTAAGCTTCGCGCCGCTCCCATTTGACTCTGTTTTGAAAGACCACGTACGTAGCTACACCACACCCTTAATTTCAGAGCGGCGCGGGGCTTCGTTTTTTTTATATGCTATTTCGAAAGATTAAAAAATATGAAAAAAATATATCATGAAAATGGGTATAATTAATGAACTTTTTCTCTAAACTGAGCCGCGCGCCGCTCCCATTTTACTCTGATCTGAAAGACCACGTACGTAGCTACACCATACCCTTAATTTCAGAGCGTCGCGCGGCTTCGTTTTTTTTATATGCTATTTCGAAAGATTAAAAAATATGAAAAATATATCATGAAAAGGGATATAATCAATGAACTTTTCGTCTAAACTAAGCCGCGCGTCGGTCCCATTTTACTCTGTTTTGAAGGACCACGTACGTAGCTACACCATGCCCTTAATTTCAGAGCGGCGCGCGGCTTCGTTTTTTTATATGCTATTTCGAACGATTAAAAAATATGAAAAAATATATCATGAAGAGGGGTATAATTAATGAACTTTTCGTCTAAACTAAGCCGCGCGCCGCTCCCATTTTACTCTGGTTTGAAAGACCACGTACGTAGCTACACCATACCCTTAATATCAGAGCGGCGCGCGGCTTCGTTTTTTTATATGTTATTTCGAAGAGATTAAAAAACATGAAAAAATATATCATGAAAAGGGGGTATAATTAATGAACTTTTCGTCTAAACTAAGCCGCGCGCCGCTCCCATTTTACTCTGTTTTGAAAGACCACGTACGTAGCTACACCATACCCTTAATTTCAGAGCGGCGCGCGGCTTCGTTTTCTTTATATGCTATTTCGAAAGATTGAAAAATATGAAAAAATATATCATGGAAAGGGGTATAATTAATGAACTTTTCGTCTAAACTAAGCCGCGCGCCGCTCCCATTTTACTCTGTTTGGAAAGACCACGTACGTAGCTACACCATGCCCTTAATTTTAGGGCGGCGCGCGGCTTCGTTTTTTTTATATGCTATTTCGGAAGATTAAAAAATATGAAAAAAATATATCATGAAAAGGGGTATAATTAATGAACTTCTCGTCTAAACCAAGCCGCGCGCCGCTCCCATTTTACTCTGTTTTGAAAGACCACGTACGTAGCTACACCATACCCTTAATTTCAGAGCAGCGCGCGGCTTCGTTTTTTTTATATGCTATTTCGAAAGATTAAAAAATATGAAAAAATATATCATGAAAAGGGGTATAATTAATGAACTTTTCGTCTAAATTAAGCCGCGCGCCGCTCCCATTTTACACTGTTTTGAAAGACCACGTACGTAGCTACACCATACCCTTAATTTCAGAGCGGCGCGCGGCTTCGTTTTTTTAATATGCTATTTCGGAAGATTAAAAAATATGAAAAAAATATATTATGAAAATGGGTATAATTAATGAACTTTTCGTCTAAACTAAGCGGCGCGGCGCTCCCATTTTACTCTGTTTTGAAAGACCACGTACGTAGCTACACCATACCCTTAATTTCAGAGCGACGCGCGGCTTCGTTTTTTTTTATATGCTATTTCAAAAGATTAAAAAATCTGAAACAAATATATCATGAAAAGCGGTATAATTAATGAACTTTTCGTCTAAACTAAGCCGCGCGCCGCTCCCATTTTACTCTGTTTTGAAAGACCACGTACGTAGCTACACCATGCCCTTAATTTCAGAGCGGCGCGCGGCTTCGATTTTTTTATATGCTATTACGAAAGACTAAAAAATAAAAAAAAAATATATCATGAAAAGGGGTATAATTAATGAACTTTTCGTCTAAACTAAGCCGCGCGCCGCTCCCATTTTACTCTGTTTTGAAAGACCACGTACGTAGCTATACCATGCCCTTAATTTCAGAGCGGCGCGCGGCTTCGTTTTTATTTATATGCTATTTCGAAAGATTAAAAAATATGAAAAAATATATCATGAAAAGGGGTATAATTAATGAACTTTTCGTCTAAACTAAGCCGCGCGCCGCTCCCATGCATTTTACTCTATTTTGAAAGACCACGTACGTAGCTACACCATGCCCTTAATTTCAGAGCGGCCCGCGGCTTCGTTTTTTATATATGCTATTTCGAAAGATTAAAAAATATGAAAAAAATATATCATGAGAATGGGTATAAATAATGAACTTTTCGTCTAAACTAAGCCGCGCGCCGCTCCAATTTTACTCTGTTTTGAAAGAACCCGTACGTAGCTACACCATGCCTTTAAATTCAGAGCGGCGCGCGGCTTCGTTTTTTTATATTTTATTTCGAAAGATTAAAAAATATGAAAAAATATATCATGAAAAGGGGTATAATTAATGAACTTTTCGTCTAAACTAAGCCGCGCGGCGCTCCCATTTAACTCTGTTTTGAAAGACCACGTACGTAGCTACACCATGCCCTTAATTTCTGAGCGGCGCGCGGCTTCATTTTTTTTGTATATGCTATTTCGAAAGATTAAAAAATATGAAAAAATATATCATGAAAAGGGGTATAATTAATGAACTTTTCGTCTAAACTAAGCCGCGCGCCGCTCCCATTTTACTCTGTTTTGAAAGACCACGTACGTAGCTACACCATGCCCTTAATTTCGGAGCGGCGCGCGGCTTCTTTTTTTTATAAGCTATTTCGAAAGATTAAAAAATATGGGAAAATATATCATAAAGAGGGGTATAATTAATGAACTTTTCGTCTAAACTAAGCCGCGCGCCGCTCGCATTTTACTCTGTTTTGGAAGACCACGTACGTAGCTACACCATACCCGTAATTTCAGAGAGGCGCGCGGCTTCGTTTTTTTTATATGTTATTTCGAAAGATTAAAAAATATGAAAAAAATATAACATAAAAAGGGGTATAATTAATGAACCTTTCGTCTAAACTAAGCCGCGCGCCGCTCCAATTTTACTCTGTTTAGAAAGACCATGAACGTAGCTACACCATACCCTTAATTTCAGAGCGGCGCGCGGCTTCGTTTTTTTATATGCTATTTCGAAAGATTAAAAAATATGAAAAAATATATCATGAAAAGGGGTATAATTAATGAACTTTTCGTCTAAATTAAGCCGCGTGCCGCTCCCATTTGACACTGTTTTGAAAGACCACATAGGTAGCTACACCATACCCTTAATTTCAGAGCAGCGCGCGACTTCGTTTTTTTATATGCTATTTCGAAAGATATAAAAAATATGAAAAAATATATCATGAAAATGGGTATAATTAATGAACTTTTCGTCTAAATTAAGCCGCGCGCCGCTCCCATTTTACACTGTTTTGAAAGACCACGTACGTAGCTACACCATACCCTTAATTTCAGAGCGGCGCGCGGCTTCGTTTTTTTAATATGCTATTTCGGAAGATTAAAAAATATGAAAAAAATATATCATAAAAATGGATATAATTGATGAACTTTTCGTCTAAACTAAGCCGCGCGGCGCTCCCATTTTACTCTGTTTTGAAAGACCACGTACGTAGCTACACCATACCCTTAATTTCAGAGCGGCGCGCGGCTTCGTTTTTTTTATATGCTATTTCAAAAGATTAAAAAATATGAAACAAATATATCATGAAAAGCGGTATAATTAATGAACTTTTCGTCTAAACTAAGCCGCGCGCCGCACCCATTTTACTCTGTTTTGAAAGACCACGTACGTAGCTACACCATGCCCTTAATTTCAGAGCGGCGCGCGGCTTCGATTTTTTTATATGCTATTACGAAAGATAAAAAAATATGAAAAAAATATATCATGAAAAGGGGTATAATTAATGAACTTTTCGTGTAAACTAAGCCGCGCGCCGCTCCGATTTTACTCTGATCTGAAAGACCATGTACGTAGCTACACCATACCCTTAATTTCAGAGCGGCGCGCGGCTTCGTTTTTTTTATATGCTATTTCGAAAGATTAAAAAATATGAAAAAAATATATCATGAAAAGGGGTATAATTAATGAAATTTTCGTCTAAACTAAGCCGCGCGCCGCTCCCATTTTACTCTGTTTTGAAAGACCACGTACGTAGCTACACCATACCCTTAATTTCAGAGCGGCGCGCGGCTTCGTTTTTTTTATATGCTATTTCAAAAGATTAAAAAATATGAAACAAATATATCATGAAAAGGGGTATAATTAATGAACTTTTCGTCTAAACTAAGCCGCGCGCCGCTCCCATTTTACTCTGTTTTAAAAGACCACGTACGTAGCTACACCATACCCTTAATTTCAGAGCGGCGCGCGGCTTCGTTTTTTTTATATGCTATTTCGGAAGATTAAAAAATATGAAAAAAATATATCATGAAAAGGGGTATAATTAATGAACTTTTCGTCTAAACTAAGCCGCGCGCCGCTCCCATTTTACTCTGTTTTGAAAGACCACGTACGTAGCTACACCATACCCTTAATTTCAGAGCGGCGCGCGGCTTCGTTTTTTTTATGTGCTATTTCGAAAGATTAAAAAATATGAAAAAAATATATTATGAAAAGTGGTATAATTAATGAACTTTTCGTCTAAACTAAGCCGCGCGCCGCTCCAATTTTACTCTGTTTTGAAAGACCACTAACGTAGCTACACCATGCCCTTAATTTCAGAGCGGCGCGCGGCTTCGTTTTTTTTATATGCTATTTCGAAAGATTAAAAAATATGAAAAAATATATCATGAAGAGGGGTATAATTAATAAACTTTTCGTCTAAACTAAGCCGCGCGCCGCTCCCATTTTACTCTGTTTTGAAAGACCACGTACGTAGCTACACCATACTCTTAATTTCAGAGCGGCGCGCGGCTTCGTTTTTTTTATATGCTATTTCGAAAGATTAAAAAATATGAAAAAAATATATCATGAAAAGGGTTATAATTAATGAACTTTTCGTCTAAACTAAGCCGCGCGCCGCTCCCATTTTACTCTGTTTTGAAAGACCACGTACGTAGCTACACCATACCCTTAATTTCAGAGCGGCGCGGGGCTTCGTTTTTTTTATATGCTATTTCGAAAGATTAAAAAATATGAAAAAAATATATCATGAAGAGGGGTATAATTAATGAACTTTTCGTCTAAGCTAAGCCGCGCGTCGCTCCCATTTTACTCTGTTTGGAAAGACCACGTACGTAGGTACACCATGCCTTTAACTTCAGAGCGGCGCGCGGCTTCGTTTTTTTTTATATGCTATTTCGAAAGATTAATAAATATGAAAAAATATATCATGAAGAGGGGTATAATTAATGAACTTTTCGTCTAAACTAAGCCGCGCGCCGCTCCCATTTTACTCTGCTTTGAAAGACCACGTAGCTACACCATACCCTTAATTTCAGAGCGGCGCGCGGCTTCGTTTTTTTTAATATGCTATTTCGAAAGATTAAAAAATATGAAAAAAATATATCATGGAACTGGTATAATTAATGAAATTTTCGTCTCAACTAAGCCGCGCGGCGCTCCCATTTTACTCTGTTCAGAAAGACCACGAACGTAGCTACACCATACCCTTAATTTCAGAGCGGCGCGCGGCTTCATTTTTTTTATATGCTATTTCGAAAGATTGAAAAATATGAAACAAATATATCATTGAAAGGGGTATAATTAATGAACTTTTCGACTAAACTAAGCCGCGCGGCGCTCCCATTTTACTCTGTTTTGAAAGACCACGTACGTAGCTACACCATGCCCTTAATTTCAGATCGGCGCGCGGCTTCGATTTTTTTATATGCTATTTCGAATGATTAAAAAATATGCAAAAATATATCATGAAAAGGGGTATAATTAATGAACTTTTCGTCTAAACTAAGCCGCGCGCCGCTCCCATTTCACTCTGTTTTGAAAGACCACGTACGTAGCTACACCATACCCTTAATTTCAGAGCGGCGCGCGGCTTCGTTTTTTTTATATGCTATTTCGGAAGATTAAAAAATATGAAAAAATATATCATGAAAAGGGGTATAATTAATGAACTTTTCGTCTAAACTAAGCCGCGCGCCGCTCCCATTTTACTCTGTTTTGAAAGACCACGTACGTAGCTACACCATACCCTTAATTTCAGAGCGGCGCGCGGCTTCGTTTTTTTTATATGCTATTTCGAAAGATTAAAAAATATGAAAAAAATATATATCAGGAAAAGTGGTATAATTAATGAACTTTTCGTCTAAACTAAGCCGCGCGTCGCTCCCCTTTTACTCTGTTGTGAAAGACCACGTACGTAGCTACACCATGCCTTTAACTTCAGAGCGGCGCGCGGCTTCGTTTTTTTTATATGCTATTTCGAAAGATTAAAAAATATGAAAAAATATATCATGAAATGAGGTATAATTAATGAACTTTTCGTCTAAACTAAGCCGCGCGCCGTCCCATTTTACTCTGTTTTGAAAGACCACGTACGTAGCTACACCATGCCCTTAATTTGTGAGCGGCGCGCGGCTTCGTTTTTTTTATGTGTTATTTCGAAGGATTAAAAAATATGAAAAAATATATCATGAAAAGGGGTATAATTGATGAACTTTTCGTCTAAACTAAGCCGCGCGCCGCTCCCATTTTACTCTGTTTTGAAAGACCACGTACGTAGCTACACCATACCCTTAATTTCAGAGCGGCGCGCGGCTTCGTTTTCTTTATATGCTATTTCGAAAGATTGAAAAATATGAAAAAATATATCATGGAAAGGGGTATAATTAATGAACTTTTCGTCTAAACTAAGCCGCGCGCCGCTCCCATTTTACTCTGTTTGGAAAGACCACGTACGTAGCTACACCATGCCCTTAATTTTAGGGCGGCGCGCGGCTTCGTTTTTTTTATATGCTATTTCGGAAGATTAAAAAATATGAAAAAAATATATCATGAAAAGGGGTATAATTAATGAACTTCTCGTCTAAACCAAGCCTCGCGCCGCTCCCATTTTACTCTGTTTTGAAAGACCACGTACGTAGCTACACCATACCCTTAATTTCAGAGCAGCGCGCGGCTTCGTTTTTTTTATATGCTATTTCGAAAGATTAAAAAATATGGAAAAAATATATCATGAAAAGGGGTATAATTAATGAACTTTTCGTCTAAACTAAGCCGGGCGCCGCTCCCATTTTACACTGTTTTGAAAGACCACGTACGTAGCTACACCATACCCTTAATTTCAGAGCGGCGCGCGGCTTAGTTTTTTTAATATGCTATTTCGGAAGGTTAAAAAATATGAAAAAAATATATCATGAAAATGGGTATAATTAATGAACTTTTCGTCTAAACTAAGCCGCGCGGCGCTCCCATTTTACTCTGTTTTGAAAGACCACGTACGTAGCTACACCATACCCTTAATTTCAGAGCGGCGCGCGGCTTCGTTTTTTTTATATGCTATTTCGAAAGATTTAAAAATATGAAAACAATATATCATGAAAAGCGGTATAATTAATGATCTTTTTCTCTAAACTAAGCCGCGCGGCGCTCCGATTTTAATCTGATCTGAAAGACCATGTACGTAGCTACACCATACCCTTAATTTCAGAGCGGCGCGCGGCTTCGTTTTTTTTATATGCTATTTCGAAAGATTAAAAAATATGAAAAAAATATATCATGAAAAGGGGTATAATTAATGAACTTTTCGTCTAAACTAAGTCGCGCGTCGCTCCCATTTTACTCTGTTTTGAAAGACCACGAAAGTAGCTACACCATGCCCTTAATTTCAGAGGGGCGCGCGGCTTCGTTTTTTTTATATGCTATTTCGAAAGATTAAAAAATATGAAAAAAATATATCATGAGAAGGGGTATAATTAATGAACTTTTCGTCTAAACTAAGCCGCGCGCCGCTCCCATTTTACTCTGTTTTGAAAGACCACGTACGTAGCTACACCATACCCTTAATTTCAGAGCAGCGCGTGGCTTCGTTTTTTTTATATGCTATTTCGAAAGATTAAAAAATATTAAAAAAATATATCATGAAAAGGGGTATAATTAATGAACTTTTCGTCTAAACTAAGCCGCGCGCCGCTCCCATTTTACTGTTTTGAAAGATCACGTACGTAGCTACACCATACCCTTAATTTCAGAGCGGCGCATGGCTTCGTTTTTTTTATATGCTATTTCGAAAGATTAAAAAATATAAAAAAAATATATCATGAAAAGGGGTGTAATTAATGGACTTTTCGTCTAAACTAAGCCGCGCGCCGCTCCCATTTTACTCTGTTTTGAAAGACCACGTACGTAGCTACACCATACCCTTAATTTCAGAGCGGCGCGCGGCTTCGTTTTTTTTATATGCTATTTCGAAAGATTAAAAAATATGAAAAAAATATATATCAGGAAATGTGGTATAATTAATGAAATTTTCGTCTAAACTAAGCCGCGCGCCGCTCCCCTTTTACTCTGTTGTGAAAGACCACGTACGTAGCTACACCATGCCTTTAACTTCAGAGCGGCGCGCGGCTTCGTTTTTTTTATTTGCTATTTCGAAAGATTAAAAAATATGAAAAAATATATCATGAAGCGGGGTATAATTAATGAACTTTTCGTCTAAACTAAGCCGCGCGCCGCTCCCATTTTACTCTGTTTTGAAAGACCACGTACGTAGCTACACCATACCCTTAATTTCAGAGCGGCGCGCGGCTTCGTTTTTTTTATATGCTATTTCGAAAGATTAAAAAATATGAAAAACATATATCATGAAAAGGGTTATAATTAATGAACTTTTCGTCTAAACTAAGCCGCGCGCCGCTCCCATTTTACTCTGTTTTGAAAGACCACGTACGTAGCTACACCATACCCTTAATTTCAGAGCGGCGCGCGGCTTCGTTTTTTTTATATGCTATTTCGAAAGATTAAAAAATATGAAAAAAATATATATCAGGAAAAGTGGTATAATTAATGAACTTTTCGTCTAAACTAAGCCGCGCGCCGCTCCCCTTTTACTCTGTTGTGAAAGACCACGTACGTAGCTACACCATGCCTTTAACTTCAGAGCGGCGCGCGGCTTCGTTTTTTTTATATGCTATTTCGAAAGATTAAAAAATATGAAAAAATATATCATGAAGAGGGGTATAATTAATGAACTTTTCGTCTAAACTAAGACGCGCGCCGCTCCCATTTTACTCTGCTTTGAAAGACCACGTAGCTACACCATACCCTTAATTTCAGAGCGGCGCGCGGCTTCGTTTTTTTTAATATGCTATTTCGAAAGATTAAAAAATATGAAAAAAATATATCATGGAACGGGTATAATTAATGAAATTTTCGTCTCAACTAAGCCGCGCGGCGCTCCCATTTTACTCTGTTCAGAAAGACCACGAACGTAGCTACACCATACCCTTAATTTCAGAGCGGCGCGCGGCTTTATTTTTTTTATATGCTATTTCGAAAGATTGAAAAATATGAAACAAATATATCATTGAAAGGGGTATAATTAATGAACTTTTCGACTAAACTAAGCCGCGCGGCGCTCCCATTTTACTCTGTTTTGAAAGACCACGTACGTAGCTACACCATGCCCTTAATTTCAGATCGGCGCGCGGCTTCGATTTTTTTATATGCTATTTCGAATGATTAAAAAATATGCAAAAATATATCATGAAAAGGGGTATAATTAATGAACTTTTCGTCTAAACTAAGCCGCGCGCCGCTCCCATTTCACTCTGTTTTGAAAGACCACGTACGTAGCTACACCATACCCTTAATTTCAGAGCGGCGCGCGGCTTCGTTTTTTTATATGCTATTTCGAAATATTAAAAAATTAAAAAAAAATATATCATGAAAAGTAGTATAATTAATGAACTTTTCGTCTAAACTAAGCCGCGCGCCGCTCGAATTTCACTCTGTTTGAAAGACCACGTACGTAGCTACACCATACCCTTAATTTCAGAGCGGCGCGCGGCTTCGTTTTTTTTATATGCTATTTCGAAAGATTAAAAAATATGTAAAAAATATATCATGAAAAGGGGTATAATTAATGAACTTTTCGTCTAAACTAAGCCGCGCGCCGCTCCCATTTTACTCTGTTTTGAAAGACCACGTACGTAGCTACACCATGCCCGTAATTTCCGAGCGGCGCGCGGCTTCGTTTTTTTATATGCTATTTCGAAAGATTAAAAAATATGAAAAAATATATCATGAAAAGGGGTATAATTAATGAACTTTTCGTCTAAACTAAGCCGCGCGCCGCTCCCATTTTACTCTGTTTTGAAAGACCACGTACGTAGCTACACCATACCCTTAATTTCAGAGCGGCGCGCGGCTTCGTTTTTTTTATATGTTATTTCGAAAGATTTAAAAATATGAAAAAAATATATCATGAAAATGGGTATAATTAATGAACTTTTCGTCTAAATTAAGCCGCGCGCCGCTCCCATTTTACTCTGTTTTGAAAGACCACGTACGTAGCTACACCATACCCTTAATTTCAGAGCGGCGCGCGGCTTCGTTTTTTTTTATATGCTATTTCAAAAGATTAAAAAATATGAAACAAATATATCATGAAAAGGGGTATAATTAATGAACTTTTCGTCTAAACTAAGCCGCGCGCCGCTCCCATTTTACTCTGTTTTAAAAGACCACGTACGTAGCTACACCATGCCCTTAATTTCAGAGCGGCGCGCGGCTTTGATTTTTTTATATGCTATTACGAAAGATTAAAAAATATGAAAAAAATATATCGTGAAAAGGGGTATAATTAATGAACTTTTCGTCTAAACTAAGCCGCGCGCCGCTCCCATTTTACTCTGTTTTGAAAGACCACGTACGTAGCTACACCATACCCTTAATTTCAGAGCGGCGCGCGGCTTCGTTTTTTATATGCTATTTCGGAAGATTAAAAAATATGAAAAAAATATATCATGAAAAGGGGTATAATTAATGAACTTATCGTTTAAACTAAGCCGCGCGCCGCTCCCATTTTACTCTGTTTTCAAAGACCACTTACGTAGCTACACCATGCCCTTAACTTCAGAGCGGCGCCCGGCTTCGTTTTTTTTATATTTTATTTCGAAAGATTAAAAAATAGTAAAAAAATATATCATGAGAAGGGGTATAATTAATGAACTTTTCGTCTAAACTAAGCCGCGCTCCGCTCCAATTATACTCTGTTTTGAAAGACCACGTACGTAGCTACACCATGCCTTTAATTTCAGAGCGGCGCGCGGCTTCGTTTTTTTATATGCTATTTCGAAAGATTAAAAAATATGAAAAAATATATCATGAAGAGGGGTATAATTAATAAACTTTTCGTCTAAACTAAGCCGCGCGCCGCTCCCATTTTACTCTGTTTTGAAAGACCACGTACGTAGCTACACCATACCCTTAATTTCAGAGCGGCGCGCGGCTTCGTTTTTTTTATATGCTATTTCGAAAGATTAAAAAATATGAAAAACATATATCATGAAAAGGGTTATAATTAATGAACTTTTCGTCTAAACTAAGCCGCGCGCCGCTCCCATTTTACTCTGTTTTGAAAGACCACGTACGTAGCTACACCATACCCTTAATTTCAGAGCGGCGCGCGGCTTCGTTTTTTTTATATGCTATTTCGAAAGATTAAAAAATATGAAAAAAATATATATCAGGAAAAGTGGTATAATTAATGAACTTTTCGTCTAAACTAAGCCGCGCGCCGCTCCCCTTTTACTCTGTTGTGAAAGACCACGTACGTAGCTACACCATGCCTTTAACTTCAGAGCGGCGCGGCTTCGTTTTTTTTATATGCTATTTCGAAAGATTAAAAAATATGAAAAAATATATCATGAAGAGGGGTATAATTAATGAACTTTTCGTCTAAACTAAGCCGCGCGCCGCTCCCATTTTACTCTGCTTTGAAAGACCACGTAGCTACACCATACCCTTAATTTCAGAGCGGCGCGCGGCTTCGTTTTTTTTAATATGCTATTTCGAAAGATTAAAAAATATGAAAAAAATATATCATGGAACTGGTATAATTAATGAAATTTTCGTCTCAACTAAGCCGCGCGGCGCTCCCATTTTACTCTGTTCAGAAAGACCACGAACGTAGCTACACCATACCCTTAATTTCAGAGCGGCGCGCGGCTTCATTTTTTTTATATGCTATTTCGAAAGATTGAAAAATATGAAACAAATATATCATTGAAAGGGGTATAATTAATGAACTTTTCGACTAAACTAAGCCGCGCGGCGCTCCCATTTTACTCTGTTTTGAAAGACCACGTACGTAGCTACACCATGCCCTTAATTTCAGATCGGCGCGCGGCTTCGATTTTTTTATATGCTATTTCGAATATAAGGGGTATAATTAATGAACTTTTCGTCTAAACTAAGCCGCGCGCCGCTCCCATTTCACTCTGTTTTGAAAGACCACGTACGTAGCTACACCATACCCTTAATTTCAGAGCGGCGCGCGGCTTCGTTTTTTTTATATGCTATTTCGGAAGATTAAAAAATATGAAAAAAATATATCATGAAAAGGGGTATAATTAATGAACTTTTCGTCTAAACTAAGCCGCGCGCCGCTCCCATTTCACTCTGTTTTGAAAGACCACGTACGTAGCTACACCATACCCTTAATTTCAGAGCGGCGCGCGGCTTCGTTTTTTTTATATGCTATTTCGAAAGATTAAAAAATATGAAAAAAATATATGATGAAGAAGGGTATAATTAATGAACTTTTCGTCTAAACTAAGCCGCGCGGCGCTCCAATTTAACTCTGACTAGAAAGACCACGAAGGTAGCTACACCATACCCTTAATTTCAGAGCGCCGCGCGGCTTCGTTTTTTTATATGCTATTTCGAAAGATTAAAAAATATGAAGAAATATATCATGAAAAGAGGTATAATTAATGAACTTTTCGTCTAAACTAAGCCGCGCGCCGCTCCCATTTTACTCTGTTTTGAAAGACCACGTACGTAGCTACACCATACCCTTAATTTCAGAGCGGCGCGCGGCTTCGTTTTTTTTATATGTTATTTCGAAAGATTAAAAAATATGAAAAATATATCATGAAAATGGGTATAATTAATGAACTTTTCGTCTAAACTAAGCTTCGCGCCGCTCCCATTTTACTCTGTTTTGAAAGACCACGTACGTAGCTACACCACACCCTTAATTTCAGAGCGGCGCGGGGCTTCGTTTTTTTTATATGCTTTTTCGAAAGATTAAAAAATATGAAAAAAATATATCATGAAAATGGGTATAATTAATGAACTTTTTCTCTAAACTGAGCCGCGCGCCGCTCCCATTTTACTCTGATCTGAAAGACCACGTACGTAGCTACACCATACCCTTAATTTCAGAGCGTCGCGCCGCTTCGTTTTTTTTATATGCTATTTCGAAAGATTAAAAAATATGAAAAATATATCATGAAAATGGGTATAATCAATGAACTTTTCGTCTAAACTAAGCCGCGCGTCGGTCCCATTTTACTCTGTTTTGAAGGACCACGTACATAGCTACACCATGCCCTTAATTTCAGAGCGGCGCGCGGCTTCGTTTTTTTATATGCTATTTCGAAAGATTAAAAAATATGAAAAAATATGTCATGAAATGGGGTATAATTAATGAACTTTTCGTCTAAACTAAGCCGCGCGCCGCTCTCATTTTACTCTGTTTTGAAAGACCACGTACCTAGCTACACCATGCCCTTAATTTCAGAGCGGCGCGCGGCTTTGATTTTTTTATATGCTATTACGAAAGATTAAAAAATATGAAAAAAATATATCATGAAAAGGGGTATAATTAATGAACTTTTCGTCTAAACTAAGCCGCGCGCCGCTCTCATTTTACTCTGTTTTGAAAGACCACGTACGTAGCTACACCATACCCTTAATTTCAGAGCGGCGCGCGGCTTCGTTTTTTTTATATGCTATTTCGGAAGATTAAAAAATATGAAAAAAATATATCATGAAAAGGGGTATAATTAATGAACTTTGCGTCTAAACTAAGCCGCGCGCCGCTCCCATTTTACTCTGTTTTGAAAGACCACGTACGTAGCTACACCATGCCCTTAATTTCAGAGGGCGCGCGGCTTCGTTTTTTTATATACTATTTCGGAAGATTAAAAAATATGAAAAATATATCATGAAATGGGGTATAATTAATGAACTTTTCGTCTAAACTAAGCCGCGCGCCGCTCCCATTTTACTCTGTTTTGAAAGACCACGTACGTAGCTACACCATACCCTTAATTTCAGAGCGGCGCGCGGCTTCGTTTTTTTTATATGCTATTTCGAAAGATTAAAAAATATGAAAAAAATATATATCAGGAAAAGTGGTATAATTAATGAAATTTTCGTCTAAACTAAGCCGCGCGCCGCTCCCCTTTTACTCTGTTGTGAAAGACCACGTACGTAGCTACACCATGCCTTTAACTTCAGAGCGGCGCGCGGCTTCGTTTTTTTTATTTGCTATTTCGAAAGATTAAAAAATATGAAAAAATATATCATGAAGCGGGGTATAATTAATGAACTTTTCGTCTAAACTAAGCCGCGCGCCGCTCCCATTTTACTCTGTTTTGAAAGACCACGTACGTAGCTACACCATACCCTTAATTTCAGAGCGGCGCGCGGCTTCGTTTTTTTTATATGCTATTTCTGAAGATTAAAAAATATGAAAAAAATATATCATGAAAAGGGTTATAATTAATGAACTTTTCGTCTAAACTAAGCCGCGCGCCGCTCCCATTTTACTCTGTTTTGAAAGACCACGTACGTAGCTACACCATACCCTTAATTTCAGAGCGGCGCGCGGCTTCGTTTTTTTTATATGCTATTTCGAAAGATTAAAAAATATGAAAAAAATATATATCAGGAAAAGTGGTATAATTAATGAACTTTTCGTCTAAACTAAGCCGCGCGTCGCTCCCCTTTTACTCTGTTGTGAAAGACCACGTACGTAGCTACACCATGCCTTTAACTTCAGAGCGGCGCGCGGCTTCGTTTTTTTTATATGCTATTTCGAAAGATTAAAAAATATGAAAAAATATATCATGAAGAGGGGTATAATTAATGAACTTTTCGTCTAAACTAAGACGCGCGCCGCTCCCATTTTACTCTGCTTTGAAAGACCACGTAGCTACACCATACCCTTAATTTCAGAGCGGCGCGCGGCTTCGTTTTTTTTAATATGCTATTTCGAAAGATTAAAAAATATGAAAAAAATATATCATGGAACGGGTATAATTAATGAAATTTTCGTCTCAACTAAGCCGCGCGGCGCTCCCATTTCACTCTGTTTTGAAAGACCACGTACGTAGCTACACCATACCCTTAATTTCAGAGCAGCGCGCGGCTTCATTTCTTTTAAATGCTATTTCGAAAGATTGAAAAATATGAAACAAATATATCATGGAAAGGGGTATAATTAATGAACTTTTCGACTAAACTAAGCCGCGCGGCGATCCCATTTTACTCTGTTTTGAAAGACCACGTACGTAGCTACACCATGCCCTTAATTTCAGATCGGCGCGCGGCTTCGATTTTTTTATATGCTATTTCGAATGATTAAAAAATATGCAAAAATATATCATGAAAAGGGGTATAATTAATGAACTTTTCGTCTAAACTAAGCCGCGCGCCGCTCCCATTTCACTCTGTTTTGAAAGACCACGTACGTAGCTACACCATACCCTTAATTTCAGAGCGGCGCGCGGCTTCGTTTTTTTTATATGCTATTTCGAAAGATTAAAAAATATGAAAAAAATATATGATGAAGAAGGGTATAATTAATGAACTCTTCGTCTAAACTAAGCCGCGCGCCGCTCCAATTTTACTTTGTTTTGAAAGACCACGACGGTAGCTACACCATACCCTTAATTTCAGAGCGGCGCGCGGCTTCGTTTTTTTATATGCTATTTCGAAATATTAAAAAATATGAAAAAAATATATTATGAAAGTGGGTATAATTAATGAACTTTTCGTCTAAACTAAGCCGCGCGCCGCTCCCATTTTACTCTGCTTTGAAAGACCACGAACGTAGCTACACCATGCCCTTAATTTCAGAGCGGCGCGCGGCTTCGTTTTAGTTATATCTTATTTCGAAAGATTAAAAAATATGAAAAAATATATCATGAAGAGGGGTATAATTATTGAACTTTTCGTCTAAACTAAGCCGCGCGCCGCTCCAATTTTACTCTGTTTTGAAAGACCATGAAGGTAGCTACACCATACCCTTAATTTCAGAGCGGCGCGCGGCTTCGTTTTTTTATATGCTATTTCGAAAGATTGAAAAATATGAAAAAAATATATGATGAAGAAGGGTATAATTAATGAACTTTTCGTCTAAACTAAGCCGCGCGCCGCTCCAATTTTACTCTGTTTTGAAAGACCACGTACGTAGCTACACTATGCCCTTAAATTTAGAGCGGCGCGCGGCTTCGTTTTTTGTATATCCTATTTCGAAAGATTAAAAAATATGAAAAAAATATATCATGAAAATGGTATAATTAATGATCTTTTTCTCAAAACTAAGCCGCGCGCCGCTCCGATTTTAATCTGATCTGAAAGACCATGTACGCAGCTACACCATACCCTTAATTTCAGAGCGTCGCGCGGCTTCGTTTTTTTTATATGTTATTTCGAACGATTAAAAAATATGAAAAAAATATATCATGAAAAAGGGTATAATTAATGAACTTTTCGTCTAAACTAAGCCCCGCGCCGCTCCCATTTTACTCTGTTTTGAAAGATCACGTACGTAGCTACACCATACCCTTAATTTCAGAGCGGCGCGCGGCTTCGTTTTTTTTATATGTTATTTCGAAAGATTAAAAAATATGAAAAATATATCATGAAAAGGGGTATAATTAATGAACTTTTCGTCTAAACTAAGCTTCGCGCCGCTCCCATTTTACTCTGTTTTGAAAGACCACGTACGTAGCTACACCACACCCTTAATTTCAGAGCGGCGCGGGGCTTCGTTTTTTTTATATGCTTTTTCGAAAGATTAAAAAATATGAAAAAAATATATCATGAAAATGGGTATAATTAATAAACTTTTTCTCTAAACTGAGCCGCGCGCCGCTCCCATTTTACTCTGGTCTGAAAGACCACGTACGTAGCTACACCATACCCTTAATTTCAGAGCGTCGCGCGGCTTCGTTTTTTTTATATGCTATTTCGAAAGATTAAAAAATATGAAAAATATATCATGAAAAGCGGTCTAATCAATGAACTTTTCGTCTAAACTAAGCCGCGCGTCGGTCCCATTTTACTCTGTTTTGAAGGACCACGTACATAGCTACACCATGCCCTTAATTTCAGAGCGGCGCGCGGCTTCGTTTTTTTATATGCTATTTCGAAAGATTAAAAAATATGAAAAAATATGTCATGAAATGGGGTATAATTAATGAACTTTTCGTCTAAACTAAGCCGCGCGCCGCTCTCATTTTACTCTGTTTTGAAAGACCACGTACGTAGCTACACCATGCCCTTAATTTCAGAGCGGCGCGCGGCTTTGATTTTTTTATATGCTATTACGAAAGATTAAAAAATATGAAAAAAATATATCATGAAAAGGGGTATAATTAATGAACATTTCGTCTAAACTAAGCCGCGCGCCGCTCCAATTTTACTCTGCTTAGAAAGACCACTAAGGTAGCTACACCATACCCTTAATTTCAGAGCGGCGCGCGGCTTCGTTTTTTTTATATGCTATTTCGAAAGATTAAAAAATATGAAAAAATGCCATGAAAAGGGGTGTAATTAATGAACTTTTCGTCTAAACAAGCCGCGCGCCGCTCCCATTTTACTCTGTTTTGAAAGACCACGTACGTAGCTACACCATACCCTTAATTTCAGAGCGGCGCGGGGCTTCGTTTTTTTTATATGCTATTTCGAAAGATTAAAAAATATGAAAAAAATATATCATGAAAATGGGTATAATTAATGAACTTTCGTCTAAACTAAGCCGGGCGCCGCTCCCATTTTACACTGTTTTGAAAGACCGTACGTAGCTACACCATACCCTTAATTTCAGAGCGGCGCGCGGCTTAGTTTTTAATATGCTATTTCGGAAGGTTAAGAAAGATTAAAAAATATGAAAAAATATATCATGAAAAGGGGTATAATTAATGAACTTTTCGTCTAAACTAAGCCGCGCGGCGCTCCCATTTTACTCTGTTTTGAAAGACCACGTACGTAGCTACACCATACCCTTAATTTCAGAGCGGCGCGCGGCTTCGTTTTTTTTATATGCTATTTCAAAAGATTAAAAAATATGAAACAAATATATCATGAAAAGCGGTATAATTAATGAACTTTTCGTCTAAACTAAGCCGCGCGCCGCACCCATTTTACTCTGTTTTGAAAGACCACGTACGTAGCTACACCATGCCCTTAATTTCAGAGCGGCGCGCGGCTTCGATTTTTTTATATGCTATTACGAAAGATAAAAAAATATGAAAAAAATATATCATGAAAAGGGGTATAATTAATGAACTTTTCGTCTAAACTAAGCCGCGCGCCGCTCCCATTTTACTCTGTTTTGAAAGACCACGTACGTAGCTACACCATACCCTTAATTTCAGAGCGGCGCGCGGCTTCGTTTTTTTTATATGCTATTTCGAAAGATTAAAAAATATGAAACAAATATATCATGAAAAGCGGTATAATTAATGAACTTTTCGTCTAAACTAAGCCGCGCGCCGCTCCCATTTTACTCTGTTTTGAAAGACCACGTACGTAGCCACACCATGCCCTTAATTTCAGAGCGGCGCGCGGCTTTGATTTTTTTATATGCTATTACGAAAGATTAAAAAATATGAAAAAAATATATCATGAAAAGGGGTATAATTAATGAACTTTTCGTCTAAACTAAGCCGCGCGGCGCTCCCATTTTACTCTGTTTTGAAAGACCACGTACGTAGCTACACCATACCCTTAATTTCAGAGCGGCGCGCGGCTTCGTTTTTTATATGCTATTTCGGAAGATTAAAAAATATGAAAAAAATATATCATGAAAAGGGGTATAATTAATGAACTTTTCGTCTAAACTAAGCCGCGCGCCGCTCCGATTTTAATCTGATCTGAAAAACCAAGTATGTAGCTACACCATACCCGTAATTTCAGAGCCGCGCGCGGCTTTGTTTTTTTACATGCTGTTTCGAAAGATTAAAAAAATATGAAAAAATATATATCATGAAAAGGGTATAATAATGAACTTTTCGTCTAAACTAAGCCGCGCGCTCCCTTTTACTCTGTTGTGAAAGACCACGTACGTAGCTACACCATACCCTTAATTCAGAGCGGCGCGCGGCTTCGTTTTTTTTATATGCTATTTCGAAAGATTAAAATATGTGAAAAGATCATGAAAGTGGGGTATAATTAATGAACTTTTCGTCTAAGCCGGCGCGCGCGCCACTCCCATTTTACTCTGTTTTGAAAGATCACGTACGTAGCTACACCATGCCTTTAACTTCAGAGCGGCGCGCGGCTTCGTTTTTTTTATATGCTATTTCGAAAGATTAAAAAATATGAAAAAATATATCATGAAGAGGGGTATAATTAATGAACTTTTCGTCTAAACTAAGCCGCGCGCCGCTCCCATTTTACTCTGCTTTGAGAGACCACGTAGCTACACCATACCCTTAATTTCAGAGCGCCGCGCGGCTTCGTTTTTTTTAATATGCTATTTCGAAAGATTAAAAAATATGAAAAAAATATATCATGAAATGGGTATAATTAATGAAATTTTCGTCTCAACTAAGCCGCGCGGCGCTCCCATTTTACTCTGTTTTGAAAGACCACGTACGTAGCTACACCATACCCTTAATTTCAGAGCGGCGCGCGGCTTCGTTTTTTTTATATGCTATTTCGAAAGATTGAAAAATATGAAACAAATATATCATGGAAAGGGGTATAATTAATGAACTTTTCGACTAAACTAAGCCGCGCGCCGCTCCCATTTTACTCTGTTTTGAAAGACCACGTACGTAGCTACACCATACTCTTAATTTCAGAGCAGCGCGCGGCTTCGTTTTTTTTATATGCTATTTCGAAAGATTAAAAAAAAAAAAAAATATATATCATGAAAAGGGGTATAATTAATGAACTTTTCGTCTAAACTAAGCCGCGCGCCGCTCCGATTTTAATCTTATCTGAAAAACCAAGTCTGTAGCTACGCCATACCCTTAATTTCAGAGCGGCGCGCGGCTTCGTTTTTTTTATATGCTATTTCGAAAGATTAAAAATTATGAAAAAATATATCATGAAAAGGGGTGTAATTAATGGACTTTTCGTCTAAACTAAGCCGCGCGCCGCTCCCATTTTACTCTGTTTTGAAAGACCACGTACGTAGCTACACCATACCCTTAATTTCAGAGCGGCGCGCGGCTTCGTTTTTTTTATATGTTATTTCGAAAGATTAAAAAATATGAAAAATATATCATGAAAATGGGTATAATTAATGAACTTTTCGTCTAAACTAAGCTTCGCGCCGCTCCCATTTTACTCTGTTTTGAAAGACCACGTACGTAGCTACACCACACCCTTAATTTCAGAGCGGCGCGGGGCTTCGTTTTTTTTAATATGCTATTTCGAAAGATTAAAAAATATGGAAAAAATATATCATGAAATGGGTATAATTAATGAAATTTTCGTCTCAACTAAGCCGCGCGGCGCTCCCATTTTACTCTGTTTTGAAAGACCACGTACGTAGCTACACCATACCCTTAATTTCAGAGCGGCGCGCGGCTTCGTTTTTTTTATATGCTATTTCGAAAGATTGAAAAATATGAAACAAATATATCATGGAAAGGGGTATAATTAATGAACTTTTCGTCTAAACTAAGCCGCACGTCGCTCCCATTTTACTTTGTTTTGAAAGACCACGTACGTAGCTACACCATGCCCTTAATTTCAGAGCGGCCCGCGGCTTCGTTTTTTTTATATGCTATTTCGAAAGATTAAAAAATATGAAAAAATATATCATGAAAAGGGGTATAATTAATGAACTTTTCGTCTAAACTAAGCCGCGCGCCACTCCCATTTTACTCTGTTTTGAAAGACCACGTACGTAGCTACACCATGCCTTTAACTTCAGAGCGGCGCGCGGCTTCGTTTTTTTTATGCTATTTCGAAAGATTAAAAAATATGAAAAAAATATATCATGAAAAGGGGTATAATTAATGAACTTTTCGTCTAAACTAAGCCGCGCGTCGCTCCCATTTTACTCTGTTTTGAAAGACCACGTACGTAGCTACACCATGCCCTTAATTTCAGAGCGGCGCGCGGCTTCGTTTTTTTTATATGCTATTTCGAAAGATTACAAAATATTAAAAAATATATCATGAAAAGGGGTATAATTAATGAACTTTTCGTCTAAACTAAGCCGCGCGCCACTCCCATTTTACTCTGTTTTGAAAGACCACGGACGTAGCTACACCAAGCCTTTAACTTCAGAGCGGCGCGCGGCTTCGTTTTTTTTATATGCTATTTCGAAAGATTAAAAAATATGAAAAAATATATCATGAAGAGGGGTATAATTAATGAACTTTTCGTCTAAACTAAGCCGCGGCCCGCTCCCATTTTACTCTGCTTTGAAAGACCACGTAGCTACACCATACCCTTAATTTCAGAGCGCCGCGCGGCTTCGTTTTTTTTATATGCCATTTCGAAAGATTAAAAAATATGAAAAAATATATCATGAAAATGGGTATAATTAATGAACTTTTCGTCTAAACTAAGCCGCGCGCCGGTCCCATTTAACTCTGTTTTGAAAGACCACGTACGGAGCTACACCATACCCTTAATTTTAGAGCGGCGCGCGGCTTCCTTTTTTTTATATGCTATTTCGAAAGATTAAAAAATATAAAAATATATATCATGAAAAGAGGTATAATTAATGAACTTTTTCTCTAAACTAAGCCGCGCGCCGCTCCGATTTTAATCTGATCTGAAAGACCATGTACGTAGCTACACTATGCCCTTAATTTCAGAGCGGCGCGTGGCTTCGTTTTTTTTATATCTTATTTCGAAAGATTAAGAAATAGAAAAAAAATATATCATGAGAATGGGTATTATTAATGAACTTTTCGACTAAACTAAGCCGCGCGCCGCTCCAATTTTACTCTGTTTTGAAAGACCACGTACGTAGCTACACTATGCCCTTAATTTCAGAGCGACGCGCGGCTTCGTTTTTTTTATATGCTATTTCGAAAGATTGAAAAATATGAAAAAATATATCATTGAAATGGTATAATTAATGAATTTTTCGTCTAAACTAAGCCGCGCGCCGGTCCCATTTAACTCTGTTTTGAAAGACCACGTACGGAGCTACACCATACCCTTAATTTTAGAGCGGCGCGCGGCTTCGTTTTTTTTATATGCTATTTCGAAAGATTAAAAAATATGAAAAAAATGCCATGAAATGGGGTATAATTAATGAACTTTTCGTCTAAACAAGCCGCGCGCCGCTCCCATTTTACTCTGTTCTGAAAGACCACGTACGTAGCTACACCATGCCCTTAATTTGAGAGCGGCGCGCGGCTTCGTTTTTTTTATATGCTATTTCGAAAGATTAAAAAATATGAAAAAATATGTCATGAAAAGGGGTATAATTAATGAACTTTTCGTCTAAACTAAGCCGCGCGCCGCTCCCATTTTACTCTGTTTTGAAAGACCACGTAGGTAGCTACACCATGCCCTTAATTTCAGAGCGGCGCGCGGCTTCGTTTTTTTTATATGCTATTTCGAAAGATTGAAAAATATGAAAAAATATATCATGAAAATGGGTATAATTAATGAACTTTTCGTCTAAACTAAGCCGCGCCGCTCCCAATTTACTCTGTTTTGAAAGACCACGTACGTAGCTACACCATGCCCTTAATTTCAGAGCAGCGCGCGGCTTCGTTTTTTTTATATGCTATTTCGAAAGATTAAAAAATATGAAAAAATAGATCATGAAAAGGGGTATAATTAATGAACTTTTCGTCTAAACTAAGCCGCGCGCCGGTCCCATTTAACTCTGTTTTGAAAGACCACGTACGGAGCTACATCATACCCTTAATTTCAGAGCGGCGCGCGGCTTCGTTTTTTTAATATGCTATTTCGAAAGATTAAAAAATATGAAAAAATGCCATGAAAAGGGGTATAATTAATGAACTTTTCGTCTAAACTAAGCCGCGCGGCGCTCCCATTTTACTCTGTTTTGAAAGACCACGTACGTAGCTACACCATACCCTTAATTTCAGAGCGCCGCGCGGCTTCGTTTTTTTTATATGCTACTGCGAACGATTAAAAAATATGAAAAATATATCATGAAGAAGGGTATAATTAACGAATTTTTCGTCTAAACTAAGCCGCGCGTCGCTCCCATTTTACTCTGTTTTGAAAGACCACGAACGTAGCTACACTATACCCTTAATTTCAGAGCGGCGCGCGGCTTCGTTTTTTTTATATGCTATTTCGAAAGATTAAAAAATATGAAAAAAATATATCTTGAAAAGTGGTATAATTAATGAACTTTTCGTCTAAACTAAGCCGCGCACCGCTCCTATTTTAATCTGCTTTGAAAGACCACGTACGTAGCTACACCATACCCTTAATTTCAGAGCGGTGAGGGGCTTCGTTTTTTTTATATGCTATTTCGAAAGATTAAAAAATATAAAAATATATATCATGAAAAGAGGGATAATTAATGAACTTTTTCTCTAAACTAAGCCGCGCGCCGCTCCGATTTTAATCTGATCTGAAAGACCATGTACGTAGCTACACCATGCCCTTAATTTCAGAGCGGCGCGTGGCTTCGTTTTTTTGATATCTTATTTCGAAAGATTAAGAAATAGAAAAAAAAATATATCATGAGAATGGGTATTATTAATGAACTTTTCGACTAAACTAAGCCGCGCCGCTCCAATTTTACTCTGTTTTGAAAGACCACGTACGTAGCTACACTATGCCCTTAATTTCAGAGCGACGCGCGGCTTCGTTTTTTTTATATGCTATTTCGAAAGATTGAAAAATATGAAAAAATATATCATGGAAAGGGGTATAATTAATGAATTTTTCGTCTAAACTAAGCCGCGCGCCGCTCCCATTTTACTCTGTTTGGAAAGACCATGTACGTAGCTACACCATGGCCTTAATTTTAGAGCGGCGCGCGGCTTCGTTTTTTTTTATGTGCTATTTCGAAAGATTAAAAAATATGAAAAAATATATCATGAAGAGGGGTATAATTAATGAACTTTTCGTCTAAACTAAGCCGCGCGGCTCTCCCATTTTACTCTGCTTTGAAAGACCACGTAGCTACACCATACCGCTTCGTTTTTTGTATATGCTATTTCGAAAGATTAAAAAATATGAAAAAATATATCATGAAAAGGGGTATGATAGATAGATAGATAGATAGATAGATAATTTATTTAAACAGGGTAAATACATCCTCAACCAAAGGGCTGCTTTCCAGGACGGCCCTGTATCTCACAACTTTCACACATTAAAACACAATTTCAATAATATATACCATGGGGCATTAGAGTTCACTTGTACCTCGATTAAATAACAAGTATAATAAAATCAGTTGCCTTCGTAGAATGCGCTTAATTTACGTTTAAAACTGTAAAGAGATTTACATGATTAATGAACTTTTCGTCTAAACTAAGCCGCGCGCCACTCCCATTTTACTCTGTTTTGAAAGACCACGTACGTAGCTATACCATGCCTTTAACTTCAGAGCAGCGCGCGGCTTCGATTTTTTTATATGCTATTTCGAAAGATTAAAAAATATGAAAAAATATATCATGAAGAGGGGTATAATTAATGAACTTTTCGTCTAAACTAAGCCGCGCGCCGCTCCCATTTTACACTGCTTTGAAAGACCACGTAGCTACACCATACCGCTTCGTTTTTTTTATATGCTATTTCGAAAGATTAAAAAATATGAAAAAATATATCATGAAAGGGGTATAATTAATCAACTTTTCGTCTAAACTAAGCCGCGCGCCGCTCCCATTTTACTCTGTTTAGAAAGACCACGAACGTAGCTACACCATACCCTTAATTTCAGAGCGGCGCGCGGCTTCGTTTTTTTTATATGGTATTTCGAAAGATTAAAAAATATGAAAAAAATATATCATGAAAAGGGGTATAATGAATAAACTGTTCGTCTAAACTGAGCCGCGGCCCGCTCCCATTTTACTCTGTTTTGAAAGACCACGTACGTAGCTACACCATGCCCTTAATTTCAGAGCGGCGCGCGGTTTCGTTTTTTTTATATGCTATTTCGAAAGATTAAAAAATATGAAAAAATATATCATGAAAAGGGGTATAATTAATGAACTTTTCGTCTAAACTAAGCCGCGCGCCGGTCCCATTTAACTCTGTTTTGAAAGACCACGTACGGAGCTACACCATACCCTTAATTTCAGAGCGGCGCGCGGCTTCGTTTTTTTTATATGCTATTTCGTAAGATTAAAAAATATGAAAAAATGCCATGAAAAGGGGTGTAATTAATGAACTTTTCGTCTAAACAAGCCGCGCGCCGCTCCCATTTTACTCTGTTTTGAAAGACCACGTACGTAGCTACACCATACCCTTAATTTCAGAGCGGCGCGGGGCTTCGTTTTTTTTATATGCTATTTCGAAAGATTAAAAAATATGAAAAAAATATATCATGAAGAGGGGTATAATTAATGAACTTTTCGTCTAAGCTAAGCCGCGCGTCGCTCCCATTTTACTCTGTTTGGAAAGACCACGTACGTAGGTACACCATGCCTTTAACTTCAGAGCGGCGCGCGGCTTCGTTTTTTTTTATATGCTATTTCGAAAGATTAATAAATATGAAAAAATATATCATGAAGAGGGGTATAATTAATGAACTTTTCGTCTAAACTAAGCCGCGCGCCGCTCCCATTTTACTCTGCTTTGAAAGACCACGTAGCTACACCATACCCTTAGTTTCAGAGCGGCGCGCGGCTTCATTTTTTTTTATATGCTATTTCGAAAGATTAAAAAATATGAAAAAAATATATCATGAAAAGGGTATAATTAATGAAATTTTCGTCTCAACTAAGCCGCGCGCCGCTTCCATTTTACTCTGTTTAGAAAGACCACGAACGTAGCTACACCATACCCTTAATTTCAGAGCGGCGCGCGGCTTCGTTTTTTTTATATGCTATTTCGAAAGATTAAAAAATATGAAAACAGTATATCATGAAAATGGGTATAATTAATAAACTGTTCGTCTAAACTGAGCCGCGGGCCGCTCCCATTTTATTCTGTTTTGAAAGACCACGTACGTAGCTACACCATGCCCTTAATTTCGGAGCGGCGCGCGGCTTCGTTTTTTTTATATGCTATTTCGAAAGATTAAAAAATATGAAAAATATGTCATGAAAAGGGGTATAATTAATGAACTTTTCGTCTAAACTAAGCCGCGTCGCTCCCATTTCACTCTGTTTTGAAAGACCACGTACGTAGCTACACCATGGCCTTAATTTCAGAGCGGCGCGCGGCTTCCTTTTTTTATATTCTATTTCGAACGGTTAAAAGATATGAAAAATATATCATGAAGAGGGGTATAATTAATGAATTTTTGGTCTAAACTAAGCTGCGCGCCGCTCCCATTTTACTCTGTTTTGAAAGACCACGTACGTAGCTACACCATACCCTTAATTTCAGAGCGGCGCGCGGCTTCGTTTTTTTATATGCTATTTCGAAAGATTAAAAAATATGAAAAAAATATATCTTGAAAAGTGGTATAATTAATGAACTTTTCATCTAAACTAAGCCGCGCACCGCTCCCATTTTACTCTGTTTTGAAAGACCACGTCCGTAGCTACACCATACCCTTAATTTCAGAGCGGTGAGGGGCTTCGTTTTTTTATATGCTATTTCGGAAGATTAAAAAATATGAAAAAAATATATCATGAAAATGGGTATAATTAATGAACTTTTCGTCTAAACTAAGCCGCGCGCCGCTCCCATTTTACTCTGTTTTGAAAGACCACGTACGTAGATACAACATACCCTTACTTTCAGAGCGGCGCGGGGCTTCGTTTTTTTTATATGCTATTTCGAAAGATTAAAAAATATGAAAAAAATATATCATGAAAAGGGGTATAATTAATGAACTTTTCGTCTAAACTAAGCCGCGCGCCGCTCCAATTTTACTCTGTTTTGAAAGACCACGTACGTAGCTACACCATGCCCTTAATTTCAGAGCGGCGCGCGGCTTCGTTTTTTTATATGCTATTTCGAAAGATTAAAAAATATGAAAAAAATATATCATGAAAAGGGGTATAATTAATGAACTTTTCGTCTAAACTAAGCCGCGCGCCGCTCCCATTTTACTCTGTTTTGAAAGACCACGTACGTAGCTACACCATGCCCTTAATTTCAGAGCGGCGCGCGGCTTCGTTTTTTTATATGCTATTTCGAAAGATTAAAAAATATGAAAAAAATATATCATGAAAAGGGGTATAATTAATGAACTTTTCGTCTAAACTAAGCCGCGCGCCGCTCCCATTTTACTCTGTTTTGAAAGACCACGTACGTAGCTACACCATACCCTTAATTTCAGAGCGGCCCGCGGCTTCGTTTTTTTTATATGCTATTTCGAAAGATTAAAAAATATATCATGAAAATGGGTATAATTAATTATCTTTTCGTCTAAACTAAGCCACGCGCCGCTCCCATTTTACTCTGTTTTGAAAGACCACGTACGTAGCTACACCATACCTTTAATTTCAGAGCGGCGCGCGGCTTTGTTTTTTTATATGCTATTTCGAAAGATAAACAAATATGAAAAAATATATCATGAAAAGGGGTATAATTAATGAACTTTTCGTCTAAACTAAGCCGCGCGCCGCTCCCATTTTACTCTGTTTTGAAAGACCACGTACGTAGCTACACCAAACCCTTAATTTCAGAGCGGCGCGCGGCTTCGTTTTTTTTATATGCTATTTCGAAAGATTAAAAAATATGAAAAAAATATATCATGAAAATTGGTATAATTAATGAACTTTTCGTCTAAACTAAGCCGCACGCCGCTCCCATTTTAATCTGTTTTGAAAGACCACGCACGTAGCTACACCATACCCTTAATTTCAGAGCGGCGCGCTGCTTCGTTTTTTTTATATGCTATTTCGAAAGATTAAAAAATATAAAAAAAATATGTCATGAAAAGTGGTATAATTAATGAACTTTTCGTCTAAACTAAGCCGCACGCCGCTCCCATTTTACTCTGTTTTGAAAGACCACGTACGTAGCTACACCATGGCCTTAATTTCAGAGCGGCGCGCGGCTTCGTTTTTTTTATATGCTATTTCGAAAGATTAAAAAATATGAAAAAAATATATCATGAAAAGGGGTATAATTAATAAACTTTTCGTCTAAACTAAGCCGCGCGCCGCTCCCATTTTACTCAAATTTGAAAGACCACGTACGTAGCTACACCATACCCTTAATTTCAGAGCGGCGCACGTCTTCGTTTTTTTTTGTATGCCATTTCGAAAGATTAAAAAATATGAAAAAATATATCATGAAAAGGGGTATAATTAATGAAATTTGCGTCTAAACTAAGCCGCGCGCCGCTCCCATTTTACTCTGTTTTGAAAGACCACGTACGTAGCTACACCATGCCCTTAATTTCAGAGGGCGCGCGGCTTCGTTTTTTTATATGCTATTTCGAAAGATTAAAAAATATGAAGAAATATATCATGAAAAGAGGTATAATTAATGAACTTTTCGTCTAAACTAAGCCGCGCGCCGCTCCCATTTTACTCTGTTTTGAAAGACCATGTACGTAGCTACATCATGCCCTTAATTTCAGAGCGACGCGCGGCTTCTTTTTTTTAATATGCTATTTCGAAAGATTAAAAAATATGAAAAAAATATATCTTGAAAAGTGGTATAATTAATGAACTTTTCGTCTAAACTAAGCCGCGCACCGCTCCCATTTTACTCTGTTTTGAAAGACCACGTGCGTAGCTACACCATACCCTTAATTTCAGAGCGGTGAGGGGCTTCGTTTTGTTATATGCTATTTCGAAAATTAAAAAATATGAAAAAAATATATCATGAAAAGGGGTATAATTAATGAACTTTTCGTC